>JAULCD010202190.1:0-10637 GCA_032361085.1 Calliostoma canaliculatum
TAATCCATGATATTTTTTGTGTTATATCTACAACTACCAACTTCTAAATGCCATTTAAAAATCTGGAAAATAGCTGTTACAAAATTATCCTGCAATCAGTTGATTAAAAGAGCTTCTGTGGAATTTGCTTTTCTTTAAACAACTTACCATGGAAATATTTTTTAACAGCCATGATTTTAGGTCCTAATGACCAAAATTCAACACTCTAAGGATTAATGATAACCTGAGCTGCTAAATGTTACATAACCAAGTATATAAAAATATTCCCCAAAAAGAAGAAAGACTGCAATGTTTAAACATTATCCAACATCTTTCCAAACACAAATTCCTTTTAAAGTTTGTTAACCCTAACTAAACTTAATTCATTTTAGTAAGACATAAAACTGTGACCACCTGATGCTGTTAAAAACAAACTACCACAGGATAGATTTGTAACAGTCCATCAAGGTTGGAAATTTTATAAACCTACACAAACAAATGTTTCACTTTGCTCTGTAAGGGTTAAAGGCTGGGTTATTGCACCAGTTACAAACATATATATATACCACCAACTGGACAGCGAGTCCACATGAAACACATCTTATTACATATCTTATTACACATGTTATTACACACCTCATAAACACATTTTAATACAAGCTGGACCTTACTTACAATAACTAATAACAACATGTTTCTCATCATTATTGAACGTACAATATGTCAAATCTAAGCTCTCTGAAACCTTTTCATGAAAACCTACACACATCAACTGATCTAAGACTGCATGGCAGAAATTCATTGAAAGCTAAATATCAACCCATTGAGTGCTGAAATGGAGTTGGTGAAAGTGGACCTGTAACTACCTTACGCTGTTGAATAGCTATCTTGTAGTAATTTGTTCAAAAGAGCTCCAATAGGAGCTCTTTCAAACAAATTACTACTGGATAGGTTTTCAACAATTTATTTAAAGATCCTGCATAACCTCTATTAAACAAATTACCACAGGATAAGTTTTCAATAGCCTATTTCTAGATCCTGTATCAGCTTTTTAACAAAAAATGTTAGGTTTCCTATTGATAATTTAGTTTTGAATTTGAAACACGAAATCAAACCAATGTCATATTTAGCACTCAAAGGGTTTATTGGTATAATCAAACCATTAAGCATCAAATTTAGAAAACCGAAGGTCAAAGTGGAAATATATAACGTGTTGAGATTTTGAAACCTTGTATGTAAGATGAGGTAAAAGGTTGATTGTATCTCTGGACTGGTCTGTTCTGAAGGCTGTGATGTGATGAAGGGATTCCCTGCAGTTGGCTAGTACTGTTCTGTGACAAAGTCGGTGCCGAAGTAACGGTCTCCGAAATTCCCTGAAAAAAACCCCAACAGAGATGAGGATGACAGATAATGAAATCAGAAAAATTAGTCAAATCTAAATACTTTCTGGTTTAACATGGACTAATCACAAAATAGGTCACCGATGTTAACCCTCAAAGTGCTAACAATGTCTTTTGTCAATTTCAGTGTACAAAATCTAATCTCATTATACTGTTGTAAACCTATCCTGTGGATAGGTTTTCAACAGCAGAAGGTTATCACAGTTTTAGATATTACTAATCCGGGTTCAGCACTTCAAGGGTTAACAAATTTGCAAAAATCTGCTGATCTACAAAAGATTTTCATACCAAGAATGGAAGCCCCACTTAGAAAAGATTGTCCAAAACAATGCAGCACAATAAAGCCTAACAACTGATAGCTCTAAAAGTTGCAAGCAATGAATTAATTCCACATTTACAAAGTTAATCTTCAGAGAGCTAAGCACAAAATTTGTCAATTTTAATGTCCAAATTTTAATCAAAATATTCTGTTGAAAACTTATTCTGTTATAACTTGTTTAAAAGAGCTCCTGTAGGAGCTCTTTTAAACAAATTATCACAGGATAAGTTTTCAACAGCACTAGTTAGTCGCAGTTTTAAGTCCTAATAAAATCACTGACACTCCAAGGGTTAGCCCTTGCAGTACTGTTTTGGACAATCTCTCCCGAGTGACATCCCACGGCTTCGCCTATCCCATTTAGTGGGAAATAATGCGCCAGTTTGGCCAGGCAGCCTGACCTGGATAAATCTGTCTCCCGCACGACAAGGGCTAAGCTTGGTGTGCAACTATCACATAAGCTACTCACCAATGCCTGGCAGAATGTGGAACTTTTCATTGACATTTTTGTCCACGGCTGTTGTCACTATCTTTACTTGAGGGAATGCATAGGCAACGGAATGAACACCTGAAACAAGGCCGGTAAACTCATAAAGACATCTGTGACAATGCAATACAAAAGTTGTTTTCATAAAAATAGTGAAAAAAAAACAAACTTCTTTTAATATAATAGTATATTTGCTCTTGCTACTTGTATTGTGGGGTTTTTTTCTGAAGAAAGTTTAATTTTCAAACTTGTTTATTGTATTAATTGAACTTTATGAAGGTTTTTGGCTTTAAAGTGCTTCTTTAAAAAGCAGTTGAGCTTGCTGCCCAACTTTCACTTAACCCTTACCGTGTGGCATTATTTTAGACAGGTTATCCTTAGTGGTGTATCCTGGAATTTGTAATGGTTTCGCCTATCCCAGTTAGTGTCTCACTCAAAATTGCCGCATTTCTGGCCAAGTTGCCTGACCTAGATATTTCCGTGAGACGTGCAGTAAGGGTTAACACTGTGACCCATTTTTGTGTTGTTGAAAACCTATTTTTAGTAATTAGCTTTCCACACCTGGTTTAGTTTAACATTAGATGTTTAACTAATGTTGTGCTCGACACTTTATAGTTAAGCTTAGGGTTCTAGTCACAATCTGTTTCAATGCCTATTGCACATCTGCGGCTGTTGAAAACCTATTCTTTTTGTAATTTGTACAGTTAAAGATGGCCTCAGCTTATAGTCTCACAAAAATATTTCGGCACTTGCAAGGTTGAAATTTAAATATTTTTCTGGAAGCATTATGCAACCAGGTTCTAAAAAAGCTATCTTGGGCCCCGTTCTTTGAAGCGATCTTAGGCTAAGTTAAACGTTAGTGCTAAAATATAATATTTGCTTAAGACTCTCGTAACAGGTTCCAAATCGATTTCTGCGCTATGACAATCGTAAACTCCACAGGACATTGTTTCAAAAATGACTTATGATCCACTTAGCCTAAGATTGCTTTGAGGAACGGGGCCTTGAACCCATTGTGACGTACCAGACTGGGCCATGAGGAGCGAGCAGAGTGTGATGTTTTCTTCCTTAACGTCATGGTCCAGCAACACCCGTATAGCCATCATAGCCGCGGCACCCGTAGCTACTGTAGCGTCCATCAGCATGATGTAATGCTCCTTTATGTCTTTCGGGAGACGCAGATAGTGCAGCTGGAAAACAGTGGAAATCTGCATTTAATCTATTCTTTGAGGGACATTTAGAAGTGGAAAGGCCAAATTCAGTGTTTTTTATAGATGTTAATTTGTGTGAAGTGACAATGAAAACATCACTTAAAATTGCAAAAAGTTTCATACATAGTTGATACTAAATTAGATGTGTCACAAAAGTAGTATAAAACTGTAGTAAATTTAAAATTCAACACAGTTTACTATTTTTACTTATTTCATGTATGGAAAAAAAACCCAACCCAAAAACACTTAAATGAACTAAAGGTATTCAAGTTATAATTTCATTCATTCAGAACTGGGACGGGGAGGGGTAAGGGGAGATAGCACAGATTGTCTGGGTTTGAATCCCGCTCACTGGAATCGAAGTGATTCTCTGTAATGAAAACCTTTCAACATACAGTGAGGACAGAGTAAAATGCTGCAACATTGTAACACTCTTGGTTTGCAGTTACCAGCCGAAGCTCAGCAATTTCACCGCTTTACATAGCCACATTGGTGATATAGGCATTCCTCCTACAATAAACCTTGCCGCCCAGAGAGAGCGGATTTTTAAAAAAATTAGCGTTAAATTCCAACTCACCTCTGGTTCTCCCGTGTCTGTGTTGGTCTGAATGAGTATTTTCCCGATACTGACTTCCTTGCACACTTCACACAGGGCTGGTTCCATTGTCTCACCAGCTCGCAAAATGGACACACCAGAAACCTAGTGGTTAAACACAATACACCTATTAAAAAAAACTAATGTCATACTTACTCATTAGAGTCCTGAGTGAGACATTGTTTCAGCATCCAAATTTTCAAAACTGAACAGATGTTCTTTAGCTGAATTTAAAGCTGTGACCACCTTGTGCTGTTGAAAACCTATCCTTGGGCAATTTGTTTAAAATAGCTTCTGTAGGAGCTTTTTTAAACAAATTACCCAGGATAGGTTTTTAACGTCCTACTGTGGTTGGAATTTGAACACTAAAATGAGCAAATAAAGCTTTCAATGATTTAAGGAAGTACCACTTAAACTGTTGAAAATCTATCCATTTATAGTTTGAGCTGTAACCACCTTGTGCTGTTGAAAACCTATCTACAGGACAATTTTTCACAGGTGGTAATTTAGCCTTTTGATTGAAATTTAGAACACACGACCTAAATAGAATTTTAAAAACAAATTGTGTCATAGTTTGTTAAGGGGGCCTTTTTAGGACCTCAGGTTTTAAACGGATGGTCACAATTTCAAATTCTACTGAAAAAAGTCAATTCAGCACTTTTAAAGAGTAAGAAGGCAAGAAAATAATCCCATCAATAATCATCTCTCACTCACCTTAATATCACTCTGCCTCTTTCCATTGTATACCCCACTTCAATAATCATCTCTCACTCACCTTAATATCACTCTGTCTCTTTCCATTGTATACCCCACTTCAATAATCATCTCTCACTCACCTTAATATCACTCTGTCTCTTTCCATTGTACACCCCACTTTGATGGGTGTCTACTTTGACACTCTAAAAAGGAAAGGAAATAAAGCCACGATAAACAACTTTATCATTCAAAACTAGCTCCCACAGAAGCTATTGCTTGTGTGATACTCTTGGAGATCTCGTCACATTTGACGTCTCACAGCAACACAGAATTAAGGTAGTAAAACTTTTACAAAATTATTTATTTATGTCATGGAATGACTTTTAATGATAAACAGAATCTCACCCTTGTGTTTTCTGATATAAGAAAACACTTGGGTAAACTTCTTCACACGACGTAATAAATCATTTCACTGGATCAATGGTTTAGTTTTAAAAATGTTAAAAATCACTGTCAACTGCACACTTTAAAAAACCCAACTTGTATTCCTTAGGAAAGTGTGCAGTTTTTAATGATTTTTGACATTTGTAAACCTAAACCACTGGCTAAGAAAGATGGCTTACGACGTCGTAAATTACAACGATATCTTGAAACAGTTTCTTGAAATGTCGAATAAGAACCTACTTTCCAAACTGCGCATATGGAAACTTTAAAGAAAAGTGTCAATCTCACATTTACGAAAGCATTTCATATAAAGTTAGCAGCTTTTAAGCTGTGAAGCTACAAATTGTGAAATTATATAGATCGAAAGTGTTCATTACCTTGAATGGAAGCATGGACATAGCATATTCAAAGAGAAGTCGCATCAATCTCTTTGAGTAAAAGATGAATTCATCCCGAGGAGTTTCTCTGTTTCTGAAAATTGTCAAGTAATTCACAATAATAAACACATTTTAGAAAGAAGAAATAAAAACTTTAAAAGAAATATTGAATACTAAGCACAAGATTACAATTTATCAACAGATGAAAACCAACTTTTGAAATCAGCATTAAAATTAAATTAAAACAAGAAGACAATACCAATACCCCCCACCATAATGTTCCATATTTATACCCACAACCATTTTGTAAGTTATACAAATATAGTATCACCTCTTGTATGAACAATATTACTGGTATGCCATCATATTTAAATACAAGATTGTTAAACTTAACACGGATCACAACTCTATCTGTAAGCCAACATAATATTACGTTTTCTTATCAGTAACAGTTTTGGCAAAAAACGGTCCCAACCAAAAATGTCAATTGATTCCCATTTTCAAACTCTTTCTTGGTACTCATGTCTGGAAACCACATGCCAAATTAGCTTTCCCTAACTGTGACAGTTTCTGAGAAAATTGGTCCCCATTGGGGAAAATACAGTAAAAAAACAATGTAACAAGGGCCATAACCGATTCACATTTTTTAAAACTACATCAAGGTATTCATGTCCTAAAGCCACATGACAAATTTGGCCCTATTGAAGAAAAATGTACCAAGTAAAAAAACCCCAAAAGGATTTAACCGTTAAAGTGTGACTTTACACTGTGACGAACGGTGTGCTGTTAAGAACATATTCTGTGGCAATTTGTTTAAAAGAACTTCTGAAGAAGCTCTTTTAAACACATTACAACACAATATGTTTTCAATAGCCTATTTTGTGTGGATTTTGGACACTAAAACCCCAAATGTTGTGCTTAGCACTCTAAGGGTTAATAGTCAGAAGTTTAAAAAGCTTCCTGACTGACAGTCTTGCTGATAGCTACAAACATTATCACATGCTCGGTAGATGATTAGACTCAAACATGCTTTGCTATCATTCACCCTAATTCTCAGTTTGCCGCTAGAGTTACCTGATGAAAGTATGAAGGCCATGGACCTGTGGAGTCTTGTCGAGAACATATAGCGTGCTGGGCATCGGCTGTCCATTGGAAGCAGATGACGCCAGCTTAGATCGTAGCTTGAATCCTCGCTAGCAGAACAATATTAAAACACTTCTTATCGATTTTGTTTGATAGATGGCGGCTAAATAAAGACGCTTTATAACATTATAAACCATGCCATTGGCAAACCTGCCTACCCCATTTTGGTCGCAAGTGTATTCATTAGCGTTTCAAAGTGTATTCTTGGGTTTCAAAGTGTACAAACTATGTTTCAAATGTTACATTTAGCTTTCAAAGTGTACTACAAAGACATTATGTTCATATCCCTTCATTACCAAGTATAAAATGTTACTTTATGCAACAGATATGCTCAGAAGGTCTCCTCTCCATCACCTTTCAGGAATAGAAAGATACTTGAACTTTCTCCTAAACGTATCTGCCTAACTTTATCAAAACTCAGATTTATAATAAAAAATGTCAGTGTTTTATTGTTTGTATTGCAGACCCTGTTCCTCAAAACGATATTAAGTTAAGTTGATCGTAAGTGTTTTTTGAAACAGTGTCCTGTTGAGTTGTTTTATATTATAAGTTTACGGCTGTTGTAACACGGAAATCGATTTGGAATTAGTGCCAAATGGCACCGGTTCCAAAGCGATCTCTGTGCTACGACAGTCGTAAGCCAATGTTATATTTTAGCACTTACATTCAACTTAACCTAAGATCGCTTTGAGGAACAAGGCCCAGATTTATAATGGAAAATGTCAGTGCTGTGTTGCTTTGTTGCAGGTGTATATGGGATGTGGAATGTGTATGTGATTGGACTGCTGAGTATGTACGCACCGTCACACAAAGCTGTGCCAGAAACAGGTATGTTACATCAGCACAGAGGTTGACAGTGAAGTTTACTGGCATTTACATAGTGATTAAACGTTAAAAGCTCTTTTAAACTAATTACTACAACATGGGTTCACAAAAGTACAAGATGCAATTTAATCTTTGATATTGGGGATCTTTATGATGTGATTTATAACAGCGATTGACAGGGATGATTATGGGTTGTTTCAGACTCTGCAGACAGCAGCCGTGAGGAAGAGGTTCAGCTGACGCAGATTCCATCGGAGGCGTCCGCTCTCTCCAGCTTCGCCACTAAAGTCGCAGCAGACTAAACCACTGGACACTACCCCTTGTGTCACCAAGGATTAAACCATGGAACCTCTGGTTGTATCAAAGATTAATTTATAAATCTTCTATAATGTCAAGGATTAAACTACAGGCCTTTACTTCTGTACTGTCACCGAGGACATTTATTTCTTGACTGTCTTCAAGGATTAAGCCATTGAACATCTACTTCTGTATTGTCATCAAGGCTTAAGTCATGGACATCTACTTCTCTACTCTCCCCAAGTATTAAACCATGGTCCTTTACTTCTTGTGTCACCAAGGGTTAGACAATGGACTTTAGTTCTGTTAACCCTTAACGTGCTGAGTGGATTTCAGCAAGTCATAAAACTCTGACCACCTTGTGCTGTTGAAAACCTATCTTGTTGTGATTTATTTAAAAAAACTCCTGTAGGAGCTCTTTTAAACAAATTACAACAGGATAGTTTTCAACAGTTTTTTTCAGTTCAAATTCGAAACTAAAATGAGCAAATGTTCTGCTAAGCACTTTAAGGGTTAAAAGAAAAGCGAGAAGAAAAACCAACCCAAAACATGGAAGTTGTTCATAAGTACAAAGAGGTTTCATGAAGCGGGTTCATTTTTTATGTTGTGGTCAATCCGAGACAAAACTACTTAACTAGACCCTGGTGAGAAGACTCACCTTGTCTGGACAATGAAGAAGCATTTCTTCCCTGCCGGGGTGATTAAGAAGATTGTTCCTGTTGTTGTGATAGCAGTCCATTATACTGCCAGTGTTGTGCTACAACACTACATATCGTCGACCGAGTCACCAGGGTATGGAATCCTCCGGGCCGGGACTGGCAGATAGATCTGTGTTGTGTATGTATATGTATATATTGCTTCTGTGTCCCAACAAGTTTGCTTACAGCTGTGAAGGAGAACCATTCATGTCTTTCTTGGACCCCTGAAAAAGGTTGTAATATATTCTCCTGAATCTCCCCTTATTCCCTTTCCCAATTCCCTTAATATAAATAAATAGTTCCTTGCCTTAATCATTTTATCTTCCAATCTTTAAGAGCCAAATAACATTTTTAAGGACTTTCTTTAAAAGACTTTATTTACAAAAGTCTCAATACAAAATAAAATTCATACTCACTATTATTCATAATATCCAAAGAATATTGTATTAGTATATAAAACTATATGTAAGAGTCAGGGTAGATAAATATTATTTATCTAGCCTGAACCATACATTTTGCTATTTTCCTTCCTACGATTCACGGTCAACATGTTTCGTGTCCTGACTATTAGACTGATAGTACCTGATATGTGATGCCAAGGTTTTGGTAACTCTTCCATAGCTTCCTCAGTCTTAGACTCAAACTTATGCTGAGGCGTGTCCGAGATCTGCAAAGCTACCTAAGCTCGCAACGAAGGCAAAGTTTCCTTTACACGGAAAACCTTGTCACATATGGACGATGACTACACTTCCTTCTTCAAGCAAACCTTGTATCGATTAACCCTTACCGTGCGGCATAGCTTTGGAGAGGTTATCATGAGTGGACTGTCCCGGAAATTTTAAGGGTTTGCCTAGCCGAATTAGTGCCTGTCTCTCAAGGCGGCTCACGGAAATATCCGGGTCAGGCTATTAGCCTGACCCAGATATTTCCTTGAGCCGCACGGTAAGGGTTATAAGACAAAAGGCTTGCTTCTATCGATAAGGTGGTGAAGTGAGTGATGCAAACTTTGATCCTCGCCTAGCACGCCAACAAGTCATTTATAGAGAACATACAAGCTATCTAATCCATCTCTAATTATGACCTTACACTAGTGTCAATAGCATACATGCAGCTGGGTTGGCCATTTTCGTTAAATACTAGAAATTCACGAGATAGCGAACGCCTTGTCAAGCCCTCCAACCTGTCGCCGACAGAGTGGCGAGATGAAGAGTACCTGGTCTGCAAGGAGTGCGCATGCACAGGTGACCAGGCATGGTTGCAGGATAAGAGTTATCTGTTTACTTTTAGTAACCAGGGTCAGGAGTTATCTTCCTTCCCTCTCTACCGATTAAAAGCAGGAAAATGGCAACATGTATGGTTTAGGCAAAGCATAAATTATATTTGTTTACACACTTTTTAAATATTGAATGGGGAATTTTATTATTTTCATGCATCTAAATGTTTAAAGGTAAAAAATACAAAATCATTTACCTTAATTTAAAAACAAATGAAGTTGCTAGTTGTGAATAATTTTTTATGGAAATATCAATAATAGTATAAGTATACTGTATGTATCGTTTTCCTGCCATTTTGATTTACTGGCTCCATACCTTCCAAGAAAGATTTTGCAATGTTATCAAAGAGAATTCTTTCTATTAAATCAAAAATGTATTTATATATAATAGTTTATGATTGATGATTGTGTGATATATTACAGTAGTTTACTATATTTGTGTTTTCTATGTTTTATATTTTGATTACTATTCATTATTGTGATGATAAAAAAGTAACCCTTCGAGTGCTAATCACAACATATTTTTTTCATTTTAGAGTCCAAATTCTAACCTAAACAGGCTATTGAAAAGTTATCCTGTGGTAATTTGTTTAAAAGAGCTCCTTTAGGAGCTCTTTTAAACAAATTTTCACAAAATAAATTTTTAACAGCACAAGGTAGTTTTAAAACCTGACTTCAGCCAAGCACTCTAAAGGTGAAGAAATAAACATTTTAAATTATTATGGTTTGATTTGTTAACCCTTAAAGTGCCGAGTTGATTTAAGCCAGTCTTTAAACTGTGACCACCTTGTGCTGTTGAAACATATCCTGTGGTAATTTGTTTAAAAGAGTTCCTGTAGGAGCTCTTTTAAACAAATTACCACAGGATAGGTTTTCAACAGCCTGTATCAGTTGGA
>JAULCD010202300.1:0-10636 GCA_032361085.1 Calliostoma canaliculatum
ATTTTTTACACAAAAACATGCGAAATATCGTAATTAAAGACAGGACAAGCGTAACGGCGTAATTTTACCCTTAAAATTGTAATTATTACGCCAAAATCGTAATGGTTGGCATCTCTGTTTTTGTAGTCCTAATTTATACACAAATCTGGAAGCTCTGGAAAATCATTTTTCTAGCATTTTCGACAGTACTTTTTAGTTTAAATAGACTGAAGAATATTCACAACTATCCATCACAGCTGTTGACGGTTTTTCTTCACCAGTATATGTCAGCATTAAAGTCAGATAGCATTGACAAGATTAGCTTCCCAGTGTATCATATCATTATCAATATCATTAAAACTAAGCTTTTGTAGTGTTGCTCTGCACATTTTGTGCAGTGTAGAGCAGCACAACGCTACAAAAGGTCTGGTTTTAATAAGATCATTGGAGGAGCAGCAAAAAATAAGTTGGACCAACATTTTTTCTAAATAGACAATCCCTTTGTACGGCCTTTAAAAAAGCCAACGAAAACACTGGCTTTTAAACGAGACAGCAACTCTTCTAGAAGTGAACACAAGAAAGAAAGGCAAGTCGGGAGATATGTGTGGTTGGCTTTTAATGACAGGAAGACAATATATACAAATGCAAACAAAGTTGACATGACAATCCTCCTGCTCAACCACAGCATAGACTCTTAGTTAATCTGGGCCAAGGGGAGAGACCACCTTATGGATAGCTTTCAGAAACCAGCTGAAAGTTGGCTTGACAGTTTCACACTGCCATGGGGGGAACCTACATTAAATTTAACACAAGGCGACAAATAAAACTTTAAGAGCAACATCTGTTAAATTTTAAATACTAAAATTATAAATTTAATTCCTTTTTACATCAAACTAAGCTGCCAGTTTTGGATTTCTAAATATGGACGTTATTTCTCGATATAGCATTTACCATTTTCGAGCTGGTGGCAGTTTGTCTTGTACAATATCTGAAATCAACCTGAATATACCGTTGAAACCTATTCTGAGGTGATTTGTTTAAATAAGCTCCTTTCAGGAGCTCATTTAAACAAATTACCACAGGATAGGTTTTTAACAGTACAAGTGATCATACAAAGCTGAATTCAGCTACGGTTAAAAGCTGGTACATCCGCCATGGCATATGCTTGAAGGTTAAGTTGTTTGGGTTTTGTAATCTGTGCAACACCAGAAAGGCATCTAAGGGATACAGGGGTCAATGGTTTGATTTGGGGTACATTTGATCTGGACTATTTGACTTTGCCAAAACAGGCATCTAGGTTTACGTTAAATACCCGTTTCTAGAGACTATCCTAGATGCCATTCTGGTATTGGTTCAACAGCTCAACAGTCGGCTGTAATGCTACTTGTAAGGAGACAGGCTAACGTACAAAGGTCACAAGACATTGTAGAAAAATAGAAATTTGAGGGAGGGTAAATATGCTAAACTAAATGAATTTTCAAAAGCACCAGTTTTTGGTCGTGAACATTTTCGTCTTTTGTTGGTCATCTTTCACCTTGGCCCTTCATGAAGCAGAGAGCACTGTTTTGATGATTTTTAACTAAATTTAACATAAAACAATCATAAACTAGTCAGGATTACTACATCTAATTCATGTTTACTTTATACCCTGTTCGTATTGTAAGTGACTGGTTAAAAATTGTCATCTTTTTAGAAATTATTCCACATTATTTGGCACAAATATAATTACACCTAACTACTGTTTTAGTAAGATTCTAGAAATATCAGTTTGATTAGAATGTTAATTTTATCATTTGACATCATTGCAACACTACTGTATATTAAAATTCCATTACATGACAAGATCGATTTCACTGGTTGTTCATATTTTATGATGCATTTTCACAATAAATTAGTAAATTAAATTAACAAGGACTAAAACTAGGTCAAAACTGCAAGATACGTTGTTCTCACTGCTTCATGAGAATCTAGCGAAACAAATTAAACGACAAGCAGAAAAGGGTGAAGATTGAAATTACCTTTAAAAAAATGACATTACTTCCAAAACAAAGATTTAACTGTCTCACAACCAAATCACCCTTTTCTGAAGGTCTGGTGTAAATTGTACAAATATCTCGACAGTATAATCACAACAATCTAAAACTCATATTAGACAGTCATAATATTACCAAGCTTGACAACGAACTATTCAACAAAGTAAATCTGACATATAACCATGACAATACATTAATATGTGCTATGTGGTGGCTACACACCTCTAAAATCTCCATAAAATGTTCCTGTCTATAAAAAAGATCAAAGACACTAATTTAAGATGTAAATTTAAAATCTCCAAATCTCTAAAGCCGTAATATACCATACTGGAATGTGAACAAAATGTACATCTAAATCTTCAAGTGTGGTATACTGCTTTAGAAACAAAAACTGTCCCAATGTCATGTATCGGTTATCACACAGTATACAATAATTACAGTAGAATAATAATAATAGAGATAATAAAAAGTCTTTATATGGACCAACGCAAACAACCAATTGCAGTGGGACAAGGGTGCGAAGCAAAACAAACACTTGAAGCTGCATTACAGACTACACGAGAGCAATGACATCAGGAATATCTACAAGGATAATGCAATTGGATCTTGACGTCGCACACGGTGGCAGTTCGTTGGATACACACAAATGAGACCATTATATAGAACCACATTCACGTTACACTGAGCTCATGGTTCTGTTTACAAATGCTAAAATCGTTGTAAACTTTGCACTTTCCAAAGTAAAACTAGTTTTTCTTTGGAAAGTGCAAAGTTTACAACGGTTTTAGCATTTGTAAACCGAAACCATTCACCCTGTGATAGGTATCAGCACGGAGGTAAACTTCAGTAGTACAAGTCTCTTTTTGATACAATCCCAGGCCTGCGGCACGCTTCTTCTTTCAAAACGTTACTTCTTTCAAAACACTTTCTCTGGTTTATTTTCTTTTAGATGGATGAGTCGAACACAATTCTGACTAAATTCCACATTTAAAGCCTGATAAATCCAAAAGATTTTGGTTTCAGAATCCAAGATTTGAATGGTCCCATTCCAGATCTTGTCCCACTGGCCCTGCTGGTTTTGGAGGTTGTTCTTCGTCCGAACTTTCTACGTCATCGTGGAAACTGCTGCCATCGTCGTCACTGTCAGATTCATCTCTCAAAGACTGCATACCATTGTCTTCATAGTCAAATACTTGCTAAAAAAAATACCACGAGAAAAACATGAAACCGATTTTTAACTCTGTGTTTGGCAATATTAGTGCTGAAACTGCTGAAAACGTGGTCTGAGGTAATTTGCATAAAAAAGCTCATGCAAAGCTATTTTTACAACAAACTACCACAGGATATTTTTTGAACAGCACAAGCAGAGAAGTCTTTACAGTCCTATTCACCACAATCCAGTACTTCAAGGGTCAAGATTATCACATGCGTGTTTCAGTAGAGTTCTCTCCCTTTGTACACTCAACCAGTCTGTTCATATTGCTCAGATAGTTCTGATGCTTGTATGTGGGTACAGATAGTTTAGCAATTTAAATTGTCAAAATGGTTTTGCTTGTCAAGAGTACAAGTATTTGGGCCCCGTTCCTCAAAGCAATCTTAGGCTAAGTTGATTATAAGTGCTCAAAATATAACATTGGCTTACGACTGTCGTGGCTCAAAAATTTCTTTTGAACCGGTGTCATTTAGTACCGGTTCCAAATCATTTTTTGCGCTACGACAGTCGTAAGCCTGTAATAAGAAACATCTTAACATGACATTGTTTCAAAAACTACTTACAATCAACTTAGCCTAAGATTGCTTTGTGGAACGGGTCCCAGGTATGAAACAATAGATCTTGTCATTCAATCATATACAACTATTTGTCATACAACTTAAAATGCGATCAAGTGCTAACCTCTTGTTCCATGGGGTTGACAGTGATGTTGAGTGCGGAGTTGTCCCACTCCATCTCACACTTCTCGTCCACCTGTACCACCTGTGTGCGGCGGTGTGCGGCGCGGATACGGATCACTCCCAGTATGATCATGAACAGCAGGAAGCCAACACACACCACGATAATAGCGGCCATGCCGAAGTCTGGAACAAAAAATTGTATTTTAACAACGTTTGAAAATTTCTTGCAAGTTTTGGTGGATTTTTTTCAGTTTTGTTTTCAACTTTGGAGGTCAACAGCCAAAGAGATAAAAATATTTTTTCAAGTTTTTTAAAAAAGTAATTGGCATGTCAATCCTTTTTTCAGTTTTAAGTGCATTGTGTATTATTTTTAGTGTCTAAAATCTTGATAAACTATTAACTGAAATTTACGACAATTTCTTTATTGATTTGAGTGGCAAAGTTTCAGTACAAGTTTTCAATTTTAATTCTTGCTTGAAACTCAGCTAAAATTTTGCTTTAATTTCTAATTGCTTTAAGGGGCAATGTTTCAGTACAGATTACCATTGTTAATTCTTTCTTGACAATGAGAAAAGAAACTGGAATGAAATTCTGCTTTACAATGCAATGAAGTCAATAAAAAACATTCCATCCGAGTACTTAATACAATGACAACATACTGGATGAGCTTGCGATCTGTGCGGCTCCAGCTGGGTTGATGTTGCGGTGGAGGGCCTGCTGCACCTTGGGCGTCTTCACCTTCATAGCATTGGCGTGGGACTGTACCTGGGGAACTTCGTGCACGGCAACCAGCTGAAACAGTTCAGTGTATAGAATATGACAAGTTATGGATAATCAACTTCTTTATTGCGAGTAGGCATATTTAGTACTTACAACTTCTAAAATGCCTCTCAAACAATTTAGTTCAGTGTTATATTTTATGCAGGGTCTGTGTGCACCGATTATTTAGTAATTAGTATTAGTAGTCATCTGCATACAATACAAACGATGCTATTAATTGCAGCAGGGGCTAACCATCTGATTAGTCAGCTGGTTATCAACCCTTTGAATGCAGAGTCGACTTAATTGGGACTTTTAGCTTTGAATATAATAAAACTAGGACTACCGTGTGATGTTAAAAAACTATCCTGTGATAATTTGTTTAAAAGAGCTCCTTTTGGAGCTCTTTTAAACAAATTATCACAGGATAGGTTGTATTTAGACTAAAATTGGAACATTACAAAAAGCAGACATTGAGCTTAGCAGGGAGGGTTAAAGCCTGGAGCTCTTTAAAACAATTTAAAACAAATTACAACTCGACAGGAATTTAACATTTTAGATGTATGGCAATGATGACAAAATATTGAAAACATATGATGCAAGCACTTTGAAGGTTAAACATTTCAGCAAAACTGTTCCTCCATGAAATGTGTACAAAGAAAATAAAAGAAAATTCTAGGTGTAACTTCAAACCATTTTTAGAAACAATCTAACAAACTTGCAGCAACAAACTTATCTGCTGTGAATTCAGTTTAACACTAAATTTAACACCTAAAAATTATCTTCATCTATTTGTGCCGAGCTCTTAAATTTTTTTGGAGCAAGCTAGTAATGACAACTAACTTGCTGTCTGGAATCCTTCACAAATCTAAAACCCCTTAACAGTCTATGTTTATGTTTATGAAATCTTCACTATGGCAACATGTTTCAGAATACATGTTTTTTTTCAAACAGCTAAATGAAACACAGGTTACTGATAAAAGCGGTTTCATGTGATAAAGGAATAAATGTAAACATGTGTTCTCACAAAGTTTATGCTTAAATAAAATTCATTCTTGTAACTTTATCAATCCCGAATGCCATTCAAAACAGTTAGTACAAATTTAGTCAACTACATCTGTACAATGCAAAATTTTTTGGATGTCAACTTCTTTGTACAAATGTTCATTTCATTTCTGGGCATAAGCTTGCTCCTTCACCTGAAGAAAGAGCAAGTATATGCCCCGAAATGTTGTGAACATACATACATACTCAGAAGTTGACATCCATCAAGACATGAATTATTCAATACCATAGTTCAAGATCATCATCATTCACCTGATGAAGGAGCAAGCATATGCCACGAAACGTTGTGAACTTACCAACAAACCAGAAGTTGACATCCAAGAAATCTTGAACTATGTACCACCATTTCTAAACGTCCCTAAAAGAATTTATGCAATACCACTTCTAATACTAATAGTCCCTCAAAGAACTACAACTGACTTGACACTGAAATATCTTACCAGAATCATTAGCACAGCAGAGAACATCATATTTAGTTTCAAGTATCCAACAAGTTGTAAAGAGTAAGAAGACCTGACAATGTTATCCCTGAAGAGTCTTGGTATACACTGGTGCAGATAAGAGCTGGTCACTGTTTATATAGTTTATGTGTTAACATCCCAAAGATAGCAGCTCACAATAGACAGGTGTCAATCCAAGCTCCTGTGTGTGTACAAGCTATTATCTACCCATCATGATAAGCTGACCTGCCATTGTATCAGTGCTCACATCAGTCAGCTTGTAGCTCACATCGTTAACCCATTGAGCCGTCAACTCATCTAAAAAATTAACTCTAAAGCTGCTAATGACATCATTTGTTGTAATTTGTTCATTAAATCTTTAATGTTACTTGGAGTATTATGGACAAAATTATGCAATCTTTAATGATGGCATTATTTGTTAAAACAAATTGAAATAAGCTGTTAAAAAACCTATCATGTGGTGTTTAGGAGTTCTTTTAAACAAATTACCAAAGAATATGTTTTTAAACATTTGATTGGTGTTAAAAACATAAATTGACAATGTTTATGCATAGCTCTCTTAGGGTTAACTTAGAATGTTGTGCTGATTCATTTGGTTAAAAAAAAATTCCACATTTCACTTAATGTGAATTGCACAGGTGTAACTAATTTAGGTAAATATTACTGCATAAAGAACAACAACAACACACTTTAATGCTTAAAATGTTTTACTTTGTCATTTTTATTTTCAAACTTAATGTTGTAACAATGATAGACCTTGCCAGTTGCTTTTGCAAATTAACCCTTAAAGTGCTGAACTGGGGCGAGTATAACTCAAAACTTTGTACTGTTGAAAACTTTTCCTGTAATAATTTACAGAAAAGGTTTTCAACAGCCTTTTAAGGTTGAACTTTGGGAATTCAAATTGACAAGTGTTGGGTTCCGCACTTTAAGGGCTACCAAATTTATTTTCACAAGTAAACCATTATCCAATGATGAGTGGAATACATGTACCTGTAAAAATGAAAACATTTTATGAATAATTTTATAATCCAATAAATGCATATTAAAGATCACAAAACATTTTACGGGTCTAAGCTGGAAAAGTGGTCTTAAAAACCTTCGACACATTAACCCATAAAGTGCTGAGCTGACTTTAAGTTTTTACAAATTCAAGAGGTAACATCCTGTTCTGCATTGCTTACGTACTTCCTGTATGGACAACTGCCTTAGTCAGAATAATCATACTCAAGTCTAATTATATTAAAAAAAGTTTTTTACTGATTATAATAATTGCCACATTGTTACATGATACACATTGTTTTTATATAACCAATAACTTTTTGTTTCATAAAAAACAGTGAAAATCTCGAGTTCCTGATTTATATTTTGCAACAAAACATGCATTTTAAATTAATCCCAGAGTTGAAATTAAAAATTAATATAATGGAGTATTTTATTAAATTTATAAGGCCAATTTTTGTTTAATGTTGTGGTTCCGATTACCTGACCTTGTCTACAACATAGGTGCCGACCCTAACTTTTTTATTTTCATGACAAAATAGCATTATATCATCAACTGCAGCTGAAAACCTATTTTATCTTATAAAACCGTAAAGTGCTGAGCACAACATTTGCTCATTTTAGTTTTCAAATTTCTGATACAAGCTGTTAAAAACCTATCCTCTGGTAATTTGTCTAAAAGAGCTCCTACGGGAGCTCTTTTAAACAAATTAGCAGAGGATAGTACGGGAGCTCTTTTAAACAAATTAGCAGAGGATAGGTTTTCAACAGCACAAGGTGGTCACAGTTTTAAGATTGGCTGAAATTTACTCCGCACTTTATGGGTTCAAATGTGGAATCAGGAAGAAGAAAAAATATTTCAATTAAAAAAAACATTCCCGACCGACTTACCCTAATTTTAAGAGACATGTAATCGGAACCACAACACTTTTTTTTTTTTGGCCTTAGTAAACTTTCAGCATTAAAAAATGTACGAATGTATCATCCAAAATTGGTTGTGTGAGATCAAGCAATATCTCCTTGGAGATATCATACAAATAACGTTGATAATATTTTTGGCATGACATCATACCCATTGTACTATCATTGTGACATCACAGTGGGCATACAGCAGCATTGTTCAGGTTTATGCCAGAAAAAAATAAACGTCGTTGATAATATTTTCGGCATGACATCATACCCATTGTAATATCACAGTGACATCACAGTGGGCATACAGCAGCATTGTTCAGGTTCACAGCAGAAAAGAAGAAACGTCAGTAAAATATTTACAAAATGATTGATTTATGTCATAGTATGATTTTCAATGATAAATAGAATCTCACCCTTTGTCTCCTGAAACCAAATATATCAACAATCGTTCATAAAAGTTTGAAACTCTCTCACAAACCGTGTAGTTTCAAACTGTTATCAACTGTGTTGATGTATTTGACATCAGAAGTCAAGGTAAGATTATTTATATCTCCCTTAAAGTAACTTTAATTCGACTACAAACATAAAACAATGCATACATGGATCACTGACAGTGATAAACACCAGATAATTTTAAAAAGGTAAGCATGTCCTGCTCTACCTGTGATACCCATCATGCACAGAAACGTTTAGCTTTAGGTGTTTACCTCTGGCCCCAAGACCAGCGTTAGGGTGAACGCTGCTGGCACAGTAGAAGTTATTTTGACAGCGACACTCGGACACTTTGTTGGGTGACTGACCCCAGGATTTAATACCCGAATACGTCTGGCACTCTGCAGATACATAGTACCACACAGTTACACATACTGTATACATTCACAGTTGGTATAACTATGGTGGCCGAGAGTGGCCATCGCAATATCGCGTTCTATAACCCATGCGATATTGCGATAAGACGACACGACATGGCGATAGCACAACACGACATGGCGATAATATCGCCATGTCGTGTTGTGCTATTGTCATGTCCTCTTATCGCGATATCGCCATGTCGCGCCGTCTTATCGCCATATCGCGTGGGCTGTAGAACGCAATATTGCACTGGCCCCTCTCGGCCACCATAATTTAAGAACATGGTCATCCAAAATCGAGGTCGAAACGGTTAGAACACTCCCACCACACAAAAAGATAATGGCACACAACCCACCCATAACACGTTTAACTAGAATCGGAGGCATTACTTCAGAACTTCACAGCTGTACTTTAATCTACATTAATTTACCAATATGGTACCACGAACTGTACAAAACACGAAAACATTTTGGGTGAACATTTTACACATTAACATAAAATTCCTAAGTTCTTGGGTTTGAAAAGTTTAGAAATTGTGTCTTTTTTTAAGGCGAGACCGCTTGCTTCCCAACCTCTCGGACAAGATTGTTCAGTTCTGCTTCAAGATTCTCAACACGAGGGAATATTGTATGATGGCATGTGGAGAAGTGTTGTCTACACGAATGGAGTTAAATGGGAAGGTATGGATCGTAGATGGATCATTAACCCCTGCAGTGCTGAGCACAACCTTTTTTAAATAACCAAATGAGGCCTCAATTTGTTAAAAACCTATCATGGGATAATTTGTTAAAATTTTGTGAAAATGTATATTCTAGTAAATAATTTAACTCCTGTAATTTCTCTTAACCCTTACCGTGCGGCATATTTTGGGAGAGTGTGTGGCCTGTCCCGGAATGTCCCAATTAGTGCCTCACTCAACATTGCCGCTTGTTTGTCCATGCGACTCACAGAAATATCCGGGTTAAGCTAACAGCCTGACCCGGATATTTCCGGAACCCGCAGGGTAAGGGTTTTTTAATAGCAAAGACGGGTACAAGTTGCTCAGTACAGATGGGATGAGGATGCACCCCATGCATATGGTTACAAAGGGCACCCGCAACCAAAAGCTATATATATATATATTTCCCCGTAATCTCACCTTTGTATGTGTCACAGTTCTTCTAACCATAATTCAACACTGTGGGGGTTAATTGCCAGCTGCACAGAGCGCCTCTAGAAGAGTCCGATGGTTTTGCAGCATTGTTTTTGATAATGTGTCGCGAAATGCAAACCAAATATTTTTTTAACCCATATGTGATACCGTTCACCCATTTGAAAACCATTAAATGTCTGTTTTCTACATCGAAAAATCCTCTAAATGTATTAATAATAAGTAAAGAATAATGCAACTTTTGTTGAGCTTATTCGGCTTCTTGTGTTGCAATATGAACTTCAGGATAGTGCGGCAACTTTGTTTTATCAGCATCGTTGAGCGTATGGGTTCAGTTTACACATGTCAAAATAGTTGTGAAATGTGCATTTTCTACAAAAATACAAGTGTCAGTATCAACTGTGCACAATCTTGGTTAACACTGGACAGCTTACAACGATTTTGGCATTGAACACCAAACCCCTTAACCCTTACCGTGCGGCTCACGGACATATCCGGGTCAGGCTACTAGCCTGACCCGGATATTTCCA
>JAULCD010202411.1:0-10635 GCA_032361085.1 Calliostoma canaliculatum
TATAACGAAATTATACGGTCTCTGATTGGATTAATTAACCAATCAGAATCGAGCATTCACCACATTCATGGTAGAATGATTGTTGTGATTATATGAACTTCAACTGGTGATCACATAGTTCGTAACACTATAACAAACGTGCGGCAAAATTTACTGCAGGCGGAAAGCATGCATTATCATTGTGGTTATCTGATGCAGTGAAACCTATTAATTTTAACTAATACCAGATTGTTACTGTGTTACAGCATGACTACTTTAAACAGAACATAACATTGGAACCCTGACAAGATTCGAATATATAACATTATTATCCGAAGTTGAACACACTAACACTCCGCTGCATCTCCCCCTCTTTTGTTACACTTACTGTGAATGGTTTTCCTAGCCTTTAAAATTATACTCGTTGTTTTTTTCAATTGTCAAAATTACTTGCATTCGTTTGATTCTGAACATGAAACCATTTCAGCTATATAATGTAAAAACACGACAAGGAGCAGCATTTGCACAACGTAGTAAAAATATTTTTTATATATCCAAATCAAACCTAAAATTTCCCAGTTTCAACTGATACACGTGGTGAACACCTGTCACGGGAAAAGTAAGGTTACTGCGTTGCAGTTTCTAAATTTGTACGTTGTCCCCTCTGCATTGTGTGTGTGTGTGTGTGTGTGTGTGTGTGTGTGTGTGTGTTTGTGTGTGTTTGTGTGTGTTTGTGTGTGTTTGGTGGCAACCGGGGACATGAGTATGTATACACACCCGCCAACCGGGGACACATATCCAGCCTGGGACGTCTCCGGTTGACTTAAGCCCTGAAATCGTCTTTGCTCATGCCAAATAAAGAAGTCGACACCCTTACCGTTTTCTAAACTTATGTTCTGCACTTCTAAATGCCTATTAAGAATATGGCCAAGGTTTGTTCCCTTAATATAGAGATTCTGGAACTTGTACTGGTTTATTATGATAAATTTTGTCAACGGTTGTCATGTAATGTCTAATAGCAGGCTTTAAAAACTACTAACTTGTCAACGCGCTATGCAAAGTGTGTAGTGTGCCAAGATGAACGCTTGTGAGGCAACTAACATGTGGTGTTGGGCACCAGTAGGGTACCCGGGTTAAAATCAGTATCTAGCAGTTTCATGAATGTCGTAAAGACAACTGATCTGAGACAATAGCAAGGTAAAAAAATAGATTGTGAGAACATGTAACTTTTGAACTTGAAAGCGTGAAAATTGCGAATCTTGCTGATGGGGATAGCTTGTGAAAGCAACCAACTTGTGTGAGCAACTAACAAGTGAAAGCGATAAACTTGTGAAGACTTTGAATGATTGATCATTGTTTTGCGCAACTTTGTCCATTTAGATATTAAATATTTTCATAAGAACTGGTGAAAAGCTTGGCTTTTTATTTATTTTTTTAATTAACAAAATGTGGTTGGAAGATTAAACTTTCTTAAGTGACACAAAACACTAATTTACTTACTCAATCAAAGTTCAAATATTTTATGAATAAAACGCAATCTTTCTGTTTGACTAAGCTGAATATTGAGACGGATATTTTTGTTATGTAGGATTTCTTATTTAAAATTGGCCTACGTGGTGCAATATAGAGTTCTACTCGAAGACCACTAGTACTAGAAAATGTATACAAACCAATTAGCGGATTTCCATGGGAAATCTCATCAAACCAATGGAAATCCGCTGAATAATTTCGATGCATTTTATGCAGTGTTGGTGCAGGGTTCGATTCTAAAGTACTTTGCATGCATACCTTTCTTTGTCCAATTAAAATTAACGATTGGGATTACTTATTTAAGAAATATCTATCGAAACAAGTTAATTAAGTACAAAAAGATAAATGAAGGAGTAGACTCTTTACTTGAGGATTTTCATTCAGAATCCGAGCTGATGCACCGACAGAATCACACGGCTTTGGGGAAACTACTATTTTAGAGTTAGAAGACGGAAGTTACATGTGAAATTGAAACCAAATTATTTCCTTGCACCTTGGTATGGCTAACGTCTGGCCAATTTACTACCTATTTCTGGTATTCCCCTGCCAATTTACAACTTTGGACTCAAACAGAAGTTCATGCAACAGTATGCTAGTTTGAAAACTTTGCAATTGGTTTTACTGTCCTCAGTGTTTAACATGTAAATACATTGCACCTACTCCCACGGTTACCAAAAGACGTTACGATAATTTCAGTCTGCTTCTTATAACGACTCCTGAACACACACATTTTAAAATTCAACACATAAACATACAATCAGCGTTATCGTTTCAGTGGTATTTGGTAAAACCAGGCAGAAGGGTGAGTGAGTTAGGGTTTAACATCGTTTTCAACAATGTTTTAGTAATATCGCGGCGGCAATATTTATGGCAGAAGGAAAGCCTGCATCACCAATGTGTTTATTTGATGCAGTGGAACCTGCAAGCTTTGGCTGGTATCTTCGAACCAAGAGTGTGACTGTGTTAGAGCACAGACAAAAAGGGTGTTGGTACTTTATCGGGGTGTAAAAGAACTGTCGCACGAACAAAGGATGAGTCGAAGAGTTCGTGCGGCAGTCCTTTTATATTCCGATAAAGTACTGTCGCAAGTTCTCTCACTTAAAGCACAGTCAAAAATCACGTGAAGCATGACATGTATAAAGCGTATTGTCTTCAGTATACATGTATTATCAGTGTATAAATGTACAACATATAAATGTACAACATGTAACTAAAGGTGTTTGTATGGTGGGGCTGGTGGCGGACAATATCACGCTTATTCATTGGGAACACCTAGGCAGCGCTTCAAAACCGCTGTGAACTATGTTACTCGACCTATAAGTTCGGTTTACAAATACCCAAAATCGTTCTAAACCGGTTTTATCTTTGGAAATTGCACATGTTACAACGAGTTTGGCTTTTGTAATCTGATCTTGTTTTTAGGGGGAAAGGTTCGCAGATTACTGTTTCCTCTGAAAGTTGTCTGGCGGATGGGTGACATAATCTTGAATAAGATTGCTAGCATGCGTACAATGAATGATGGCCCCTTTAGCATGTTAATAGGCGTAGCCCTAGGTTACATATAATCTGCTTGATAATGGTAAGATGAAGGTGACGGTGAAATATCATATCTTTCTGCAGGTCACTTTGTGGACATTGTCAGTTATCATGAAAGGTGTTTATATGGTGGGAGCTAGCGGTTAAATACAGCAAGCTTACTCTTCGTTCACCCCATGGCACCGTTTCACAAAGCTGTCGTAAATCATGTTACTAAAGTTACTGGGTAAGGTTCTAAAATGCCCAAAATCGCTGTGAACTGTGCATTTTCTAAAGATAACCACGAAACCAGGAACTGCTGAGGAGAATTAGTAAGTGCCTCCAGCAAAGCTGTTCTGATCCGTTAGCGCACTCGGAAGCTTTTACTGAAAAAGGGTAGAAATTAGTCAGCGGATATCCATTGGTGTGATGAGATTTCCATAGGAAATCTCATCACATCAATGGAAATTCGCTGAGTATTTTTATACATTTTTGTCCAGTGTTTCCCAAGTACTTACATCAAATGTTGATATCCGTAGTGGCCAGCACACTTTGGTCTCACCCCTGGGGCCTGTTTCACAAAGACGTCATAACTTTACGACGTCGTAAACCATGTCACTGGGATAGTAGATTTGGGTTACAAATGCAAGTTTTTCGTTGGAAAGTACACAGTTTACAACGATTTTTTGCATTTGTAGAGCAAATCCAGTAACCCAGTGACATGGTTTACGAAGTCGTAAAGTTATGACGCCTTTGTGAAATGGGGGCCTGAACGCTAACCTAGGTGCCACTTCATAAAGCCTTTGTAAGTATACGATGTCGTAAATGACGGATCAATAGGGTAGGTTAACAAATACCGGTGAATAGTCTACATGTAGTGTCTGGTTAAACAGATTAATGCATTCGAAGATAATTTAAGTCCTACTAAAATTATTGGCACGTGGTTAAAATTGAAAACACCTCAAACATGTTTATTGTGGAATATCATCGTTTACACACTGTGCATCTGTGTTCATTTGTGATTTTTCTTCACAATTCTTTACTCGACAATTTATACTACATTATTCCTTGAATCCACAACGTTATCTTTTTTGGTATTTTTACATAAAATGTATGTCAGACCAGTTTGTAACGATAATATTTGTGTGAGGGGCACAATCAATGATTTCCCCAGATCCTACCTTCCGTATTATTTTCCAACACGTTCCTTGGTATTTGCCAATGGACGGACTCAGATCATATGTCAACAGTCTGTCAGAGGCGAAGTCAGCTCTGTACAAACATCGCTGGTAATTATATCAGCCTTTCCCAAATCAGGTTTCTATGATCGATACTCTTAACCCTTACTGTGCGGCATAGTTTTTAAAATTTTATGGCATGTTCTGGAATTTTCCTCTATCCCAATTGTTGCATGTCTGTTCATGCATCACATGCGGCTAGTAGCCTGACCCAATTATTACCGTGAGCCGCATGGTAAGGGTTTTTCTTAGTATCAATATTAGCTGGGAATAACAGAACCATTTTGAACTCACTCATACCTTTTTTGGCTGATTTTACCAAATACTTTTAAATATACTTTAAATTTTTAAAAAATGAATTTTATATATAATGTTTAACTTTGGTTAATTCTTTGGAGTTTGTTTATGATTTCGAAGGTAAGAAATTGAATACTCCCACTATGTTTCCTGACAATCCCAACCACAATAATTAGCAGTAATTTTAAGTGAAAGGAGCTTTAAATATTTTAAGTTACCAAGCTAAAATTTTCAAACGAACGTTATCCTATTCATCTACGTCAATGGTATTTGCTGCATAACACCTTTCTGGCACATATCACACGTGTGTTCACGCATATTTTGGATCGGGACAGTGTGCATTAGAAACAAAATGTTTATAAGTATAAAAATGCTTTCAGAGACCACCAATCAGAACTATTTCTGAAATCATTTATGCCACTTATTTTGTTTTACCCTAAAGAGATACCCATGATCAAAGGTGATTCAGAAACACAGACCATCTATGGAAAATGTGTTAAGTAATGTGTTAAGTAATCGATTGGTATCACCTCTAAAAGCTGTCTGGGTAATTGGTAACATGAACTCAATAAACATTGAGTAGCACACTGCTAACATGCGGACAATGTTGACACCTACCCTAATTGAAGGCGCAGCTGTTATTTGAAATACGTATAGACATTTTTCAACAAATTTTCTTTGGAAATCCACTGAATAATTTATACACAATTTTTAATGGTGTCAACTCTACCCTGCCATGCACATTCACCAAACTTATTCCTGATCGAGAATCCATGTAGTCGGCTTGGCCGCCACGATCACCAGAGGCAGTTACTATCTTTGTCATTACAGGATCTTTTCCTGGTGCTTGAACAGGCTTGCAGGAACATTCCTAAGGCTGTGACCATTTTATATGTTGTCGTGCGCTCACCATGGTTCACGGTGACCATACACGCTGTTTGACCTTTCACCTATAAATGTATATCAATAATTCAGCGGATTTCTACTGAAATGTGTATACATATTTGTTAATATGGGCTTCAGTTGTTTTTGTCACTTTAAAGTTATTTTGGTTTGATGAATATGCCATGGTAATATTCCAACGTCAACTTGTTATGTTGAATCTGTACTCCTAAGTTAAATTCATCTCACCTCATCTATTATAAAATTCATACCTTCACAACAAAATTAAATTATTTGTATACTACGTGGGAGATAAATGGCAACAGACATATTAACATTTATTACAAATATTGCCAAATAATTGCCAAATGATAAACCTACCACACTGACAACTAGAAAATGTATAGAATTATTCAACGGATTCCCATTGGTTTCATGAGATTTCCTATCCGCTAAAAAAATTCAATACATTTTTTTTCTTGTGGACATATCCTTTGCTAATAAACAATCGCTTCTAAAACCAATACATAACACAATGGCTACAGCATACCCCTATATATTCGGTTAATATGAAAACAATATATCACATTGAAGGGTCAATCTTTTTTTTAAATAATTGGACTCAAACACAATGGCTTTGAACTTCTCATACTACCAATCTGATGAATCGTAAAACAAATAACATTTCACCTTTATTCCTATTTCATGTACAATATTTCAAATGTGTTTCAGGTTTCAGAACTGACATGCCACATAAATGGTTTAGACAGTGGGCAAAATCAATACTCGTCAGATACTATTTGTATTTGTTTTGCCATTCATCTGCTGATGATAGATTTCCTTTGGCAGTTAACGAGCTTACAGACTCCCGATGCCAACGATGACTCAGAAAGCAAGGGTAATCTCGGTGCATATATAGCAAAAGTAATTATACCAAACGTAACTCCATAGTTTACATGAAGGTGGTCATTCCACAAATCTCTCGTATGGCTAAGCTGCCTTAACTTCAATGTCAGCGCTCTGATTCCCGTTTTTCAAAATTTACATCTTACAGAGTTTCACCTCGACGTATCAATTTAGGAGTCCCTGGGACTCGCAACTAAAAGTTTTAGGGGTCTCAGGCTATAACTTAGCGGGTCCCACTTGTTTTTTCAGGTATTTAAGGTATTTTCCCGTTCTTAAAAGCGATCTTAGATGTTGATCGTAAGTGATTTTGGAAACAATGTCCTTTGAAGTTGTTTCTTATCATAGGCTTTCTACTGTTGTAGATAGAGATCGATTTGGAACCGGTGCCTTTCGGCACCGGTTTCAAAGCGATATCTGCGCTACGACAGTCGTGAGTCAATGCTATATTTTAGCACTTACATGTACGATCAACTTAGCCTAAGATCGCTTTAAGGAACTTAGTTCAAGATCGCTTTAATGGTAACATTTTGAAACGGAACCCGGTTCCCTGATGATGTTTGCTTTAAAATTTCGCAAGTTTTCAAGTGCATGACAAAATATTGATTAACATCAATTTATCTTTTGATAGCTTTGTTGAATGAGTCTAAGGTTTGTAACTTGCCGTTCGAAGATAGTGTAATTCAACGCATACCATTAGGTAATGATAACTAAGTAGCAGTATGTGCCAACCCTGTGTATGTTTATTGCAGTTTAGTAAATAACTTTAAAAAAATTATAATAACAGTGTTTTCGTTGGCTTTATTAAAAGCCAGATAAATAGACCGCCCGTCAGACAACATGCTGGTCCAACTCATTTGTTGCCAGTTCCCCATCGATATCATAACAACCCGACCTTTTGTTGCGTTACGCTGCTCTACGCTGTACATACTGGTTTTAATGACATTGATCGCCCATGTTACTATAACAATAGCAAGCTAATATCTGTCAATGCTCTTTCTACCCGACAAAAGGACCGGCACACTTAAAATGTACCGGTCTTGGTAACATTTAAGCAGACAAAATCCGACTATTCCCGGAAAACAGAAACATTGATTCAGTGAAACATAAAAACGAATATCATTTATCAGATACGTAATGACGTAATTCAAATTATAATGTGTTAATTTATTGTCATCATACGTTTGTTGTGGTTTTCTGTCCAATATGGTAAAACAATTTTTTTTTTTCTGTAATGAGTTGGTGATAAGCTCAACTACAACACAGTAGTGTTCATGGTCCTGTTTCACAAAAACGTCGTAATTCATGCCTTTGGTCAAGTTTTTCGTTAGAAAGTGCAAAGTGTACAACGAATTTTACATTTGTAACCGAAACCCTTTCACCCAGTGACATATTTTACGACGTCGTAAGTTTTCACAGCCTTGTGAAACGGCAGCCTGAACCTGTTTGCTTTGTTTTGATTAGTAATTCATTTTTAACATCATGTCAGATATACTACCGACAACAAGAAACTTGGAATTTGAATGCAGCTAATGTTAAGGTAAAAGTGTGCATTACCGTGGCAACATTCAATCACAGAGATTCGACATAATGCATGAACAACACGTGATGCTCGTGCACACAAAAACTAACCTGTGTCCACCTGTTAGAGACCTTACAATCTTCAATGCATTTGAGTTGAACACCCGCTAAAAATGCCTCCGGGGCAGTATCTGAATGAAAAGACAAAATGAAGAATTGCTGGTATGAGAGAGGGAAGAACACGACTGTGCCAAGTTGCGTGAATGATGGGTAAATCAAAGGGTGTAATTGTACGCCTGTGAGACAAGTACCGTCAAACGGGTAGGGTTGCAATGAAACATGGGCATGGTAGACCAAAATCAATGACACCTAGACAGGATCGTCTCATTACCTTAATAGTCTAACGTTCAAATCGGCACCTATTATCAATGGTATGGAAAATCCGTGCAATAACTGGACAACGAATTTCAATGTCAACCCACTGTCATAAACCTGTCTGAAAGCAAGGCGACCCAGCTCACAATAGGTACCAAAGATTGGTGTGGGCTAGGCAGCATCACGGACGGGATTGTGCCAGTGGCGTTACACCATATTCTCAGATGAGTCAAGGATTTGCATCCGCTTCACAGATGGCAGAAAACGATGTTGGCGCCGTAGCGGTGAACGGTATGCCAAAGCGGCAACTGTTGACCTTACTCAGTAATGAGGCGGTAGTGTAATGGTGTGGGGCGGTATTACACATGACAGGCGATCGAATCTGGTTATCCTTAATGGGCATTTTAATGGTCATGGTCAGCGATATGTAGACGAATTTTTAATTCCAAGTTGCTATTGTAGAACCATAACTTACCCAAGTTGCCACCGATTATCTACTACGAGAGGGCATACCCACCTGTGGGATATCCTTGACCGGAGAGATTACGTCGGGAACCCGGCAACCTGGCCCAACTTGGGGTAGCTCTTCAGGCGGAATGGCGGGCAATACCACGGGCAATCATCCAGAAGTTGATCAACAGTATGCCATCACGGTGTCGTGTATGTGTCGCACAACATGAGGGACACACTAGGTATTGAACTTCACGCCCGAAATTGAATTGTTGACATTTAGAGCAATAACACATTAACTGCATTTTATCAGTTCTCTTGTCGGTAGTAAATGATGCCATTTTTTTACTTTTGTGTGAAAGGGCATTATTAAGTTTGGTGGTATTTGTGTCCTTTGCAACAATTAACCTAAAATATCTCCAACATTCTGAATCCATAATTAAATGTATCATTTTGATACTTCAAAGTTCTCAAACTTTTTTTTTACTTCTTGCCATGTTGTGATTATTTGGGTAATGTTATGAACCTTTACTGAAGTTTATTAGATTTCACTGGTTGGTTTGTGATTAATAATAGCACACCATGTGAAGATAAACAAGAAGACATGGTCATCAATATTGCCGCCGTAATGTTCCATATTTATACTGACATAATGTCAAACACAATGTATTTACATCTTGAAGTTATATGCCAACTGTAACAGTTTCGGAGAAAATTCGTTTCTATTGGATGTGTCAAAATAAAATAACAAGGACCACAAGTCGATTCCAACTTTAGGACTATATATAGGTATCAACGTCCTAACGCCACATGCCATGACTTAGCTAAAGCCACATGCCAAATTTGGTTTTTATATCTGTAATAGTTTCTTAGACAATGATTTCACATTAGAGAAAAATGCACCAAGTCAAAAACCGTAACAAGGACCACGAGTCAAAAATTGTGACACAATTTAAATATTTAAATGCATCATGGTATCTATGTCCTAAAGCCACGTGACAAATTTGGTTTTCCTATCTGTAACAATTTCGGAGAACATTATTTAACTTTGCGTGGTTGAGTCCCATGCGAGATTTGAACCCACACCCTCAGAGTCAGACACCAAATCGCCGGCACTGAGCATCCCAATGCCTAAACCATTCGGCCACAGGAACTTTAAGTCCCCTTGGACGAAAGGTTAAGGCGTTGGGATACTCAGTGCTAGCAATTTTAAGTCCATGTGGCTAAATAGTTAAGGACGCTCAGTGCTGGTGATTTAGTGCCAGACTCTAAGGATAATTTCTATACATTTTTTCTTGTGGTGGTTTCGAATACCACACGAGACACAACCACGCAAAGTACAAGAATATTCATTTTTTTCAGATAGTGTAATTCTAAATATATAGTATACCTGTGTTTGTCACTGTCTAAATAGCATACAAATAATTATTACATGAAGTAGTGGCAGGTTGTAGTGATAACATTTAATAAACCCATCATAAACAGAATTAACAGAAGCATTGATAAAACACAAATGATATAGTTTTATACTTAAGTAATGTATACAATAAATAATATGTTTATATTTACGCCTTAACTTGCATTCTGGCTTATTATATTATACAATTAAATAAATCTGGGTTTGTCACAAGGGTTTCACAGTTCGTACAGTAATTATATATGTATATATAAAAAAAAATAAAAAATTACGAACTGTGACATACATGTAGATGAGACACTGCTCTAGCAATAACTTAGCTATTTGTGGCGAGTTGTGACGGAAAACAGTCATCAATCATTGTCTGTTTACTCTTTGAGTGCTCAGTGCAATCTTTGTCTCTTTTAATGTCAATCTCTAGTGTAAATGGCTGTTGAAAACTTATCCTGTTATAATTTGTTGAAAAGAGCTCCGATAGGAGCTCTTTTTAACAAATTATCACAGGATAGACTTTTGACAGCATATTTA
>JAULCD010202522.1:0-10634 GCA_032361085.1 Calliostoma canaliculatum
GTTGAAAGCTATGCTGTGGTAATTTGTTTAAAAGAGCTCCTACAGGAGCTCTTTTAAACAAATTACCACAGGATAGGTTTTCAGTTTAATTTGGGAAATTTAAAAGGGGGAAAATGTTACGCTCAGAGTTTTAAAAGTTGAAGGAGCTAAGCTTTTTTTTTTAAATGAACTGCCTCAGGATAGGATTTCAACAGCAAATTTTGAAATGGACAAATATGCTTACTTAGCACTTTGAGGGTTAATATAGACCAGTCTGCAGTCAGTATCACTTCATTGCCATCCAACCACACGCCAAGAATGACAACACCAGACTCAACGAGAAACCATGCGACCCATACCTCTCGACTCAGTCTCGAATAGGACCACTGTAAAACAGGCAGATTGTCTTCCAAAGGCAGCCATAGTTTACACGACATACAGAAAAACCTTCATGCCAGACTCCAAGTATTTCTACGTAACCCATTGCCAGTTATATATGTGTAGCTCTCTCAGAGGCTGTCCGACAGCTAGTATTTCCTAGAAAGGTACCGCAACACGGTCGGGTTGTTGCCGTTGTCCCCAGTGCCAGACATCGTCCAGCGATGTTGAGTGCTCATTATTTATTGTAATTTATTTGCCCAGGCAGTGAAGCAGCTAGTTACATTACCAGAGATGAGTGATCTCAGAGTGTTCTTATTTTCCTAGTCTCCTACTACTCCGATGGCGGACGATGGACCCAAGTGTGGAAGTTCTTCAGCTTCCCTGCTGTCCGAACTGCTTGCTCAGTTATATGCAATTCACGTGGATGCACTGGGGAGGACTCCCGCAGCCAGAATCTCGCTCTCAAGATATGCCGCTGCATACCATAGGGTGGACAGACGGACGGACACTCGCGTGTGCAGTTCATCAGCGTCGCGTCCACCCTCATTCAACATGTGGCTTACTTTTGTATTTCCTCACACGAGTTTTGTACATTTCTGTGCAAGAAGTTGTAACTGAGAAGCAAACTTCTCCGAGCTGTACATATTCTCTCGACTTTTAGAAAAACGTTGGTATTCTGTTTTAAGTCCACTTCTCTGACTGTGTTATGAAGATAGATTTTATAGCATTGTTTGACCTCCCTGGGATGTCGTGTTTCCCCCTTCCCTTCGATGTGCTGCGTTCCCTGTATATATATGTCAGCTGCTAGGTTCAACACTCATGGCTGGAGCAACTCGTCGCTACTGCTGGGCCAATGGGTTTGCTTAACAATAACCTAAATCATTGTTAAATTTTCTTTAGAGTGCATAATTTAAAAATGATTTTGGTTTACAAATGCCGAAATTGTTGTAAAATGTGTAATTTAAAAAAAAGAAGATTTTTTGAAAGTGCATACTTTACATCGATTTTAGTTTACAAATGCCAAAACATTGTAAAATATGCACTTTCCAAAGATTTACATCAATTTTAGTTTACAAATGCCAAAATCATTGTAAAATATGCACTTTCCAAAGAAAAAGGAAAGTACATATTTAACAATGACTTTGGCATTTGTAAACCAGAATCAATGTAAATTGTGTACTTTTCAAAATAAAAATGCACTTTTACAACGATTTTAGCATTTGTAAACCCAACCCATAGGCCAAGTTAATGCAAGTTGAAAGGCTGTGTCCTATCCTGTGATTCTGTCTAAAAGCTTACACTTGAGGAAAATTACATGCAAACTTTTTCTACGATTACAGAAAAATACTTACATGAGAATTGTATTTTCTTGTTAAAGATGACAAAGATGAGAAATTTTAAACACTGGAAAATATTTTCAGCTTTCCAAGTGAAGTAAAATGTTGCTATCATGAACTGGTAATCTTTCTCTGAGGTAAAGGTTCCCACCTTGCCACTTCCATTTTATATACTAGATGATACATTTCATTTGTCTCATATTGTCATGGTCCTTTTTACAAATTATGTATACCTAAATGTATATCTTTATATATTTTACACATATACACTCCAATATGATGTTGTTTTGAGCCAGTTTGGTGCGGCGCGTCAGTAGCAATAGGTCGTGTTCTATATGTAACGTCAAGTCGAGACATGATACAACTAAGCAATTGAGCCCAGTAGATTTAGAATACACGCGGAGATACCAGTATTTTCATACGTCGTCAAATCATGAACAAAAGGTAGTGGACAATGAAGGACAATATATTGTTAAATAATTTTATAACTCAAAAGTTTTACAACGTTGTCTTGCCTCCCTGTAAGTCATAACTTAACGTGTGGGTTGTGGAAATACCTCTTTAATTTTTCACAGAGAAGTAAATTCTTAATCTTGTCTGGAGACAAGCATTTATGTCTGATAAACTTCATAAATTTTAATGCAGAAATTTTTAGGAAAAATTATAAATTGACTTGTTTGTAAAATACATATAAAAATTCAATATTTAATTCAAACTAACAATATTAAAAGTTGAATTTTACTTAATTACTTTAAAAAAAATATCAAACTGTAGCGATTGAAATAATAAAAACTAATTTGTCACATGCAGTCCTCTCCGTGAAGAAATGAAGCTGTTATTTCCACACCCATATTCTTGTTGGTTTGTTATCGTCGTTACTTAATAGGATATTACACTTAAGATTATTTGGTACGTCATATCTGTCAACTGTAGGGTAAGCATGTTTGCAAGAATGTAAAACGACTCCTGTGAGTTTGTAAATTGTTGACATTACTTTACAAAGCTAACTGTTGAAGGCGTTAACCCCGAGAGCACTGATGAGATAAACTTCAATTTCAGTGTCGATTTATCATGACCTACATTCAACCAAAAGCTGTTGAAAACCTATCCCGTGGTAATTTGCTTAAAAGAGCTCCTTTCAGGAGCTCTTTCAAACAAATTACCATGGGATAGGTTTTCAACAGCTCATGCTTATGATTAAGTGTTAAAAGTTCTGAAATCAGTTCAGTGCTTCGAGGGTTAATTTATATACAACGTATTTAAAATTGTACTTAAATTATGCAGCTCCTGCTATGCATTCATTATAAGTTCAGTATTGTTGTCACTCTGTGTTTGGTATTTGTTTTGAGATTTGTTTAACCCTTCGAGTGCTACCGCGACAACTATATTGCTTTTTAGCATCATATCCTGTTAGTTATTGTTTAGCGGCAAACAATATTTCAGCTATTTCAGCAGCTGAGCCTCATGTCCAACATGGGATTAAAACTGATCTCTAATACAATTGGTATTTTTTAAACAAATAAATTTTTCATAAACTCTTTTGAATAAATTACCGCAGAATACATTTTCAGAAGCACGGGATATAGTTTTAAGTTTGAATTCAGCACTCGAAGGGTTAAACATCTCTGTTTATTTGTTCAGTTGTTAAAAGAAATATACCAGAGACATTCTCGCACCTCACTTATCATAGTCAAGGGGAAGCAACTCTGGCTGGATTTCCATTTTTATAGACAATCCCAACATCACCCGACATATCCCAAATCAGGGAGATTGTTCGCAGCTTCAGCAAAACTAGGCATTATATTTTGTGTTTCATATTCCCATTGGTTAAGCCTTATCCATGTCAAAATTGTGGCGGACATGTTCAAATTTTCAGTATTGCCTTTGCACCTCCCGGTAAATCCAGCGCGTGTTTATATACATATATATATTGAGACAAATCATGATACACCAGGGGTATTTTACTGCGTCAAGTGACAGATTTCTCGACCGAAATTATATTCATCATGATAAAAACAAAAATATTCTTAAAATCTATTTTTATAGCAATGTTTATTAATACATGACTTGCAATATGTATAAATTTGGGTGTTTTCCGTGCACTGACGTAACTTGAATAAGATAATTGAAATGCTACAATCATTGTTAATCATTACAACTATGAATGTACCGCTACGATCGCAGTTGTAAGGATTTACAACGATTGTAACGTTAAAATTGTTTTGTGAAAGTTGGGCCGAGTGATCTGTGATTGAATACAATCAAAGCTGTAATTTACACTAGAGACAGCTGCAATCAAAGGAAAAAATTCACTTACATTTTATATGATGTACAATTTACCATGTCGCGTGGTTCAATATATCGAGAATAATTACAACATAAGCAATGATTTCAAACAAAATATTTATCAAAAGTTTCAATGAAATATGCTTATCGACAAGAAAGTGATTGAAGTATTTTTGACTGTTTTTCTTCCACAATATGCTGTTGTTTAGGTGCGTGTGTAACAAGAGAGTATTGGTTGGATTATTTCAAATCAAATCTAATCTGTTGTCAAATGGCAATCAAAAGTGTTTGGTTCAGACTTGATTCTGTCGACATTCGCCCCATGTATGTGCATATATTTGGAACAAAGATTTTACAAATTTGATAGACTCCTCTTACATGTGACAATGAAATTCCAGAGATCTATTTGTATATGGTACAAAATAAATATATTATATATGAACAAACATTTATTGGATTCTGTTTGACATTATTTGTGAATGTACATTTTCTAATCATGTTTCAAAATACGGTACTGACAAAATCTCTGTTATACTTAGCATTACTATATAGGACTCTGTATCATGACAAATTGGAGGAACATTTGTATTTACTTTGACCCTTAGAGCATAAATGGCTTGATGTATTTAGGCCAAAAATAATTAATTTTGTGGTTCCAATTACATGTCTTCGAAATTTAGGGTAGGTGGGAATTTTATTATTTTATTGAAAAATATTTTCCCTGACTTAAAAGTTTTGTTAAGATACAAATGGTTTTCAGCAGTAGTTTATGATGATAAAAAAGGTTAGGTTGGCACCTATTTTCAAGGCAAGGCCAGGTAATCGAAACCACAAATTTGTTTTTATTTGGCCTTATTCAAATACCTTTATTTTGTTATGTTAATTTGTGATATAATATCCATTCTACAGCTGTTGAAACATATCCTGTGGTAATTTTTTTAATAGAGCTCCTACAGGAGCTCTTTTAAACAAATTACCACAGGATATTTTTTCAACAGCACTGGATGGTCACATTTTTAACTAAACTTTAATTCAGCTTTCTAAGGTTTAAAAGGGAAATGATTCTCTCGGCAGAATGAATTTATATGAAACGCAAATATGGTTTATTCCGGTGAAATCCTATCTTAGTCTTCAGACATATGCAATAAGCGTGGTATGCAATACAAAGCGTAAATATCAATAGGGCATGATGGGTATTTGGTTTTTTAAATGGAAAATAAGTAATATTCAGTCAACAATAATATTTGACATAAAAAATAACTTTGTATCACTTTTCTCATCAAACTAGCACATATTTAGGAAGTAATAAAAACTAGTATTTTTTAGTTGTCGTAAAAAGCTTACCTATTAAAATATCGGTCGTCACATAAGATCATGTCAGCATCTAATGTTGAATCTAATGCTTTTGTTTTTCCATACATTTCAGTAGGTTGTTACATGAAAACTGCAAAAAGATGGTCACAGTCCTATAAGCATCATTTAATGCTACAAGAGTTGAATTAACCCCCTTAGTCTCTGTAATGCATTCAGTAATATGTAACTACCATGTGCCGTTGAAAACCTAATCTGGTGTAATTTGTTTAAAAGGTCTCCTTTTAAACAAATTGCCCCAGAATAGGTTTTCGACAGCCAATTTAAGTTGAATTTTGGACACTGAAATTGACATGGGACACTAGCGGCGCTTTAAGGGTTACAGATTTTTCCTGGATGTAGAGCAGATTATTCTTTAAGGTTTAACACAAAGCAAATGGGTTCAGTTTCCAAATGTGTAAACTGCACTTTGTAAAGAAAAACCTGTGTTTCTTAAAGAAATTGCAATATTTACAACAATTTCAAAATGCCAAAATAGTTGTAAACTGTGCACTTTCCCAAAAATGAAAAGTTATCTTTGGCAATTTCAAACTGAACCCAGGAGCCACGTGTAATGAATGCAGTTGTCCCCCTTTTGTGATACTCTTGTAAGAGATAATCAGTGGTTTGTTGCAAAGATCAGGGAGCTATGTTGAAAATACAGTGTTAACCCATTGAATGCCGAACTGATTTTATCAGGACTTGTGCTGTTGAAAATCTATCCTGTGATGATTTGTTTAAAAGAGCTCCGACAGGAGCTCTTTTAAACAAATCATCACAGGACAGGTTTTCAACAGCCTAGGTTGAAATGTGGACAAATGTTGAACTTGGCACTCAAAGGGTTAAACAGTGTTGCTATTTATTACGAGATTTTATGCGCGGGAAGGGAGGGGGATACGTAGTAAATGTCTGATGATTTCTGTACATTCTACGTTTTATTTATGACTGTTTTACCCTCACCTGTACATAGTTATTATAGATATCTACTTACAGTGGGTGATACTGTTAACCAAGTTATGCACAAATTATGTTTTACAGTCATTAAATTGCATAGTGATAATTTATGTAGTTATTTATTTACCTCAGCGGATATGATTTTATTTATTGAGGGAATGAAAGTACGCACCTAAGCTCGGTTGACAAAATAAACGCGAGCTCTTACAGATATTGTCGATGTTTTATTTCAGTGCTGCAACCAAATTGAGAAGCATAATGTACACTGGAGTCATGCTTTAAGGACAAAAAAATGTCAGTATTTTAGTTATGGCCATTTCTTAGTCAAAATGAGATTTCCACCTTTGTGTATATTGTCAGAAGAGATTCCAAAATGTCAAAAGCTTTGTTATTTTGTGGAATTTACATTTTGTGGAAGGCACCAGACGTTTGTTTCGTTTTATTATTTTCTACTTCCAATTCCATGCATCGGATATGTTGCCTTAGAATTTGTTGTCATGTCAGCATCTGGGATTGGATCTATTGTGTATGTTTGAAAATGTCCATTTCATTTTGTCCCATATGGCATGCCTATGTTGTCAATTTCACTGTCAACCTGTCATCACATGTCACGTTTCTATGTACAATGAAATGTCATCCTAAATACATGTACAAAGGTCGTCATGATTCAGCGTCATTCTCATGCAATATTAGAAGAGAGGTTCTCGGCTGTATTCAACACCATCGGATCGCTGTTCCAGTCGAACTCGAAGTAACGACATGACTATGTTGATACCATTAAATGCTCAATAACCGTTACAGTGCTCAGTTGATTATAGAAAGAATTTAACTTGTGCTGTTGAAAACCTATCCTGTGGTAATTTGTTTAAAAGAGCTCCTTCAGGAGCTCTTTTAAACACATTACCACAGAATAGGTTTTCAACAGCTTTAGGTTAGAATTTTACAGTGTTAAATTTTTCACTTAATACTGTTAGGGTTAAATATTTTTTGTACTATGTTGTAAATTATATCTGTTCAGCATTGTTAAAGGGGAAATATTTTATCCATTGATGCTGAATAAACGTGTGTTGATTATTCTGACTGGGATAAACAAACAATGGTTTTGAATACAGTTTTGAGAAGCTCTTTGTTGTCATGGTAACAGTTTATTTTTGCATACATTATCTCATTCCCAGGTTGTGTATGATTTGTTACCGTGGATACTTGTTTTTTTTTTTTTGCTTCCATTATTTGTTCATCTCATGCCATGGCTGTACATAGCTTTGGCAGATTGGCTGCAGATATTCTATATATGCATCATGTCATGTTCATTATTAAATACAAAAATGTGCAGTTATATAAAACGGTGTTTGTTTTTTGTATTAACAGATGTTGTGAACGTTTCATACAGTGAAATCTGTCTAAACCAGACTTATTTGGAACTGATGAAAAAATAAATCTGGTTTTAAAAAGTTCGGTTAAGACAGATATTACAAACAATTGGTATATATTGGGACTGGGGAAAAAAGGAGTCCAGTTTGTGGAGAAATCTGGATTAGAGAGAGTGTGAGGGAGGTTCGAGGTTCGATCCTTGGCCGCGTCAGATCCAAAGGTGTAATAAAAGAAGCACACTTGCGATGGTTTGTCATAAGGACTGGTTGGCTCAGAGTCAGTATAATGTGTCTGGGTTGGATATTCATGTAACTGTGACATGATGAGCTAGCAGTTTAAAATGAGTGAAATACCCGAACTGGTACAAGCAGATGCACAAACATCACATAAAAAAAGTCTGGGAGCTCGGCCTCACTCTCAGCAGTGGAGAAGTGTTCTACATGGCTGTGAGGATAGAGTGCAATGCTAGCACCACCCTTGGTTCGTCAGTACCAGCCAAGACTCGCAGGTTTCACAGTCACACATGCCTAATCAAAATATCTACTGTTGGCACAATCTATTAAGATGCATGAGTTCTTTTGAACAAATTGTCACAGGTTAGGTTTTATAATAGCCAAGAAACATTGCTTGGTCCATTGCACAAAATGAAACGATGTATTTTTAACCCTTAAAGTACGTGCTGAGCACAACATTTCCTCATTTTAATTTTCAAATTCCAACAGAAACAGGCTGATGATAACGTTAGCGGAAAGAAAGTAACAGGGGAAAATGAAACAGAAAATCTATCATGTGGTAATGTTTGTTTAATGTTTGTTGACAACAGAAATAGACTGACCACTAGTCTCACTAACCCTTGAAGGCTAAATCCAATATTTGTTCACTTTTGTTTTCAAATTCTAACTTAAATAGTATGTTGAAACCTTATCCTGTGGTAATTTGTTTAAAAGAGGAGCTCTTTTAAACAAATTATCACAGAATATGTTTAAAAGAGGATCTCTTTCAAACAAATGATCACAGAATATGTTTTCAAATATGTTTTCAACAGGACAAGGTGACCACAGTTTTAAGACTGGCTGAAATCAACTCGGCACTTTAAGGGTTATAATTTTATTTTAAGAAAAAATATTTTTTAAAAACCCACAATTACCGACCGACCTATTCTAAATTTTAAAGACATGTAATCGGAACCAAAACATTTTTTATATAAACCTTTATAAAATAGCTAACAAATCTTTGCTTAGAGAGGGCTAGGAGTTGCACGGCCGTTTAAAACAATTTGCCCTCATTTCTCTAAGCTATCGCAAGATTAGAACAACGTAACTTTAATCAGAGCACTCGTTCTGTGAGCAATAATGGTTAAACGCAGTTTCCAACATTTTTAAAGTTATATTTCGCAGCTGCAGGAGAAAAGCCTGCATCACCAATGTGGTTATGTGAGCCAGTGAAACCTGCGAGATTTTTCCTGGTACCTGCGAACCAAGAGTGTTAATGTATTACACAACATCGCTGAACGGTTACCATTGCGACTTCTCAGCCTTGAGAAGGTTATTAGTCGCCATGTAGCCGTGTCCATGTCCATGTCCATGTTTCTAGCAGCAAAGGTGTCCCGAATGGCTTTAAAGCCTTTTTAAAAATTCTTCCATAGTTTCTGGTGCATCCCCAAGGGACGGAACGGTCGCACTTGGTCACTTCCAACTTTGTGGAGTAAGAGTCCCTTTACGGGATGGCCTTATAAAATAACAGCGGTCGACTCTTTACACTTTATAGTGCGTCAAACGGCGCGCCTTGTAAAGTTTGTAGGAAGGGCCGTAAAATGCCGCGATTTTTCACGTTTTATTAGGCGAGCCGTTTGCCGATACATGGTATGTGTTCTGCCTTTGCCGCTCTTTAACCTAGCTTTGCATCTCTAAAAGCGACTATAGGTATTAATGTACATACTAAAGGCTCTACATTTTTGTTTCTAGGTCAGTCCCTTGATTAGGTTAGCTCCTTTTACATCCTACCGTAAGGGATCCATTTAGCAATATTGTGTTAAAGATTCGTAAGTAATAAATTTATCGACTTTGAGGCGGGCGTTGCCGCTCTTTAACCAAACTCTGCTTAGCTAAAAACACCTATCGGACGTGTTGTACATACTAAAGGCTATTTGTTCATCGTATTTCCAAGTCTTTACAAGCTTTTGCCTTGGTGTAGGAAAGGCCGCAAAATACCGCGACTTTTCATGTTTTACCAGCCGCGCGCTATTTGCCTTTTTTTGAGGTATAACTTGACGTTTGTACGGGCGATGCCGCTCTTTAACCGGACTTTGAATCGCTAAAAGCGCCTATGGGTATTGAAGTACATACTGAGGGCTATTCGTTCATCGCATTTTCAAGTATTTACAAGCTTTTCCCTTGGTGTGGGAAGTGCCGTAACGTGCCGCGAAATATCAATTTTTGCGAGGTGCGCGCCAATTGCCGTGAAACTTAGCGACTTTTGTGCGGGCGGTGCCGCTCTTTAACCGAGCTTTGCGCAGCTAATATCACCTAGCGGCTATGTTGTACATACTATGGGCTGTCTGTCCATCATATTTACAAATATTTACAAGCATTTTCCTAGGTGTGGGAAGTGCCGTAAAGTGCCATGAAATGCTGCGACTTCCAAAGTTTTACAAAGTGCGCGCTATTTGCCGAGTTTGGCTTATAACACGGTGTTTGTGCGGGCGTGCCGCTCTTAAGCCGAGCTTTGCGCAGCTAATGTCACATAGCGGCTATGTTGTACATACTATGGGCTGTCTCTCCATCATATTTACAAATATTTACAAGCATTTCCCTAGGTGTGGGAAGTGCCGTGAAATGCCGCGACTCCCAAAGTTTTACAAAGTGTGCGCTATTTGCAGATTTGGGGGTATAACATGGTCTTTGTGCGGGCGGTGCCGCTCTTAAGCCGAGCTTTGCGCAGCTAATATCACCTAGCGCCTATGTTGTACATACTAAG
>JAULCD010202743.1:0-10633 GCA_032361085.1 Calliostoma canaliculatum
TGTTTTCCTTCTTTCTGCGATGTTTCCCATCCAGTTTCAAAGTAATGAGTCTCACGAGATGCATTCCCTGGGAGACCAGTGACAATTCTGGCTGTTTCTACCTGTATTTTTTTCAAGTTAATCTGTTGTTTAGTACATCCATCCCAAACTTCACATGCATATCCAAAATGAGGTCTAATGAATACTTTATACATCTTATTCAATGTATTTCTACTCAGTATGTACTTCCCCATAGACCATATCATTATTGAGGCTACACTAAGAATATTGCTTATGTGATAAGTCCATTTGCAATTAGACGAGAAAGTCACTCCTAAATGCTTATGGTGATCTACTTGTTTGACTTCTTTGTTATCAAATGCTAACTTTACATCATCCATTGTGTCCTTTAATGAAAATATAACTGCTTCTGTTTTGTCTGGGTTATAAGATATCAGCCATTGTTTAGACCAGAAACTTAATGTACTGAGATTTTTGTTCATCTCCCTTTCAAGAATGATACTGCTATCAAAAGCTAAACCAAGTAATGTGTCATCAGCAAAGAGTCGTGTTACACAATCAAGTTTATACGCAATATTATTAACATATACTATAAAAAGAAAAGGTTCCGGTACTGATCCCTGGGGGACGCCTGCGTCGAGGGTTTTAGGCTTGGATATGGCTCCACTGACAAAAGCCTGTTGACTTCGATCACTTATGTAACTAAATAGCCACTCCAGCAATTTTCCTTTAACACCATACATTTCTAATTGAAACACAAGCCCTTTATGCTATTCTCGATCGAATGCTTTTGACACATCGCAAAATATCAAACAATAGTTGTTTTTGTTATCTAAAGCTGTGCAAATCTGATGATATATTTCGACTAACTAATGTACAGTAGAATGCCCTGGACGAAATCCTGCCTGATACGTGTACAATAAATTGTTAAAATGAAAATAATTTGCTAGATGTTTAAATACAACTCTTTCAAAGAGTTTACCAACACAGCTTATCAAGGAAATTGGTCTATAGTTTGACACAACACAGCGGTCACCCTTTTTAAACAAGGGCATTACATTTGCCTTTTTCCATTCATCTGGAAATGTACAGGAACTAAGTGACAAATTAAATAACAAACATAGTACTTCACTAATGGTGTCTACCGTTTTCTTTAACAATTTATGGCTAATTCTGTCTGGACCAGTCGCTTTATTGACCTGCAAACATTTAATGATATCTGAAATTTCATTTTTAGTCACAATAAGATCTTCTATTTTAGCTTGTGACCGACTGTCAAAATGTGGTAACTTTTTAGCTGTATCTGTAATACGTGAGATAGATTGAAAATACTTATTCAATTTTTCAGCTTTTTCAATATCTGAAAAAATGGTCGGTCCTTCATCAAAATTCGTTTGTTTAAGTGGTGGAATTGATGAAGCCGTTCCAGCACCTTTAACAATATGTCTAAATACTTTCCAATACGATTGATTATTTTTAGATTGCAGGTCAAAAAGAAACGTGTCAAGATTAGAATAAAAAAAATTCTTTAGCATAACATTTCATATTGTTTACCTTTTGTTCCTTTGTTTTTTTGTATGGGTTTATTGGCCCTGGGTTTGATCATGTGACCGAAACCTTGGAGAACAAATATAGATCTTGATGTTCAACCTATTAAAATGATTCCTTTTACAATTGCCAAAACAACCGTCCACTGCGTTGTCCAATTGCTAAATATGAAATGTACATTGTTTACCATTTGAACCCACTAGTGTGGCTATGACCTCGCAACGCTAATATTTAAAAAAACAAATGCAGGCCAGTGTGAAATAGTGGTAGGACATGAGTAATGATATTAGGGTTATACTGTAACTTTAATATTCCCCAGGGAACTTGGGTCGTGGACATTTCCGGAAATGGTTCATTTGAAAATTGCAGTTTACTTTTTAACATTGTAAAAATAACTCATGTAAAATACTTGGCTATAATCGCTTTATCTACCTCTTGTTTGTTCTAATATTGGTAGTGAAACGATATCTTTATTTCCCAAGTTGATTCATAGAAACTGAAAATGAAAACAATATTTTCACCATATTCCTTATTTTCTTTCAGGCGCCTTTTCTTGCACACTAAAGACATCGTCAGGTGTCCCCCCTTGGTGATGGAATATACAGCGAAAAGCAATAAAAAAAGTCTTTCATTTTGTTTTTGTTTTTCATTGCATTTTGTCAGGTGACTATTGGATATTCTTGCCCTTTTTACAGAGGCCGAATCAGTTTTACAGGGTGCACTTTTTAAAGTGATCAGATGTTTGTGCATAGCTAAAAGGGCGGATATAAAATTACAACATGCTTATCAACTATCACAGAACCCGTGGGCAGTTTCAGATCCACTTGGCTATTTATTGAACTCTCAACCCCTTTTGCCCCATAAATGCTAAGGCTTATGTGCAGCTTTCAAATCCCTAAACCACGTCGCTGATCTGGGTCCCGTTCCTCAAAGCGATTTTGGGTCAAGTTGATCGTAAGTGCTAAAATATAACATTGGTTTAAGTTTGTCGTAGCGCAGAGATTGCTTTGGAACCGGTGCCATTTTGCACCGGTTCCAAATCGATCACTGCGCTACGCCATTGTAAGCCTATGACAAACAACTCCACAGGACAGTGTTTCAAAAATTGTTTACGATCAACTTGGCATGAGATCGCTTTAAGTATCTCTGAAGGGTCTGGCTAACGAATAAGTGTATATTGCACTTTTTGAAAAATCGCCTTCTCTATTCATGAAAATGCAGTGTTTGCCATTTGTAAAACAAAGCTATTAGCTCAGTGACATGAATTATTTTTGCAGTTTACGTTTTAATTTTTCCAGCTGAATTTTGTCAAGGTCTATTGTGTTTTTGCGTAGGGTAGCAGTCTTATTTTAAATTTACTTAAATGTTTTAAAATTGAGCGAGAACTTGCTCACAAATACGAATTGCATATAAGTATATTTGTACGAGAGAAAGAAAACAATTGGAATTTTGGTGAATCTTATGAACCGCTAACTGTTAAAGCTCTTTGCGGCTTTTTGAAGGCGAATCTTTATCTAATCATAATAAAATTTACTACCAGTTGTTTAAAAACTTGAAGCATCACGTTAGATCGTTATTGCTTGCTTACAGTGAACAGGAAGGCAGGGGGGTTGATTTTGATTCCCATCGCTGTTACACTTGTGCTTATTTTCTAAACCTAGCTAGGAAGCATCATAGGAGTCATCTTATTGTTTCTGCCCATAGCCTTGGTTGGTTATGGAGCCATGGAATAGACGGATGGAGTGCAGTCGGTTATCTTGTTTGGTAAGTCTTTCGCTTGTGAATGGACAGCATGCGGTTTCAGTGTTCTTGTGAGGGTCGTTTTGCGATGAATAGTGCTGTTATTGACTATGTTCTGTGCAAGTTTCATACGCTGTCTGGTAAAATTTCCAAGTGACTCAACTTGTTTTAGCACTATAAACTGACCACCCAGGGATGTTGGCATTCTATACTTCTCAAATTCTCAAAGGTGTAGTGGTAGAGTTTTGGCTCAATATCCCATGCGCGTGGGATACATATATATACTTATCTCTAACTATATCTTAAGATAGGTATTGTAAGGACTGGTCGGTTTATTCGTGCAAACTGACAAATCTCGTGAGCTAACGCCAACAAATTGGATGTCAAATCTAGTATAAGTTTAGGGAGCTCGGTGAACTTTTCTACAAAATCTGTGACAATAAGATTCAATTTTTGCATCACCCTTGGTTTGCCAATACCAACAGATTCTTAGATTGCACGCAGCTACAGTGTTTCCCTACCGAAATATCTCTCAGAATCCGTAGCAAACTGCATAAAACCAACTAGCTTATTGGTTTAAGGGTTAAAAGTTAAAGATTTTTTGAGTGTAACATTTCTTCATTTCATTATGCTTCATTCCAAGGCTGTTAAAAACATCCCAGAGATCTTTTAGACAAATTGCCATATAATAGGTTTTTAACAGTCCATTCAGGATAGAGTATTGAGAGATCGGCTGATACGAGCACTGAGTTTAGGAAGTTAAAAAAAGAAGACTATTTGGAATAATCTAATTTTGATATTCCTTTAGTTCCGATTTTCATAATGAGAACTTTCAAGAGGGTCTCCAATTAAAACAAATGTCAAACATCTAAAACGCTCATATTTTAAACTATCCTTTATCTCGTAGCTCTTTTAAATCAATAACCACAGGATAGGTTTTCAACAGCACAGCTGGTCACACCTTTCAGTCAGAAGTCCACTAAGGGTTGAAATTTGTTGCTGCTCTATATTCTACTCGGCACATTTTCTTGAAAGTGCACTTGAAAAAAATGTATAAAAATTGTTCAGCGAATTTCTATTGGTTTGGCGAGATCTCCTTAAACCAATCCGCTGAATAATTTCTATACATTTAGAGTGGTGTATGATGGGAGCTACCAGCAATGGACATTCTTGCCTGTTTGCAGACCTTGTTAACCCTTAACGTGCGGCTCACGAAAATATCCGGGTCAGGCTATCGGCCTGACCCGGATATTTTATTGAGCCGCATGAACAGACGGGCAGTGATGTTGGGTAAGGCACTATTTGGAAAGGCAAAATCCTGAAAAAAATAACTGACACGCCACTCAAGATAACTAATCGAAAACTATGCCGCACAGTAAGGGTTTATTGTTCAGATTCATACATGCAGTTTTATATCTGCATTACTTCTATATTAAACAGTATATTTTAACACTGGCCAGCAGGTTCAGTGTACAAAAACGAAAATCGTTATAAACCATCAAATGTGTCCATCAAAGCTTGGTCATTACAAGATCACTTTTTGAACGATGCCGTGAAATTAATTTTATTATCTATCCAATAGGTGTCCATCGCTTGTAACCTTAGCATCTTTAGGTCGAAAGACATACCAGTACGCAAGAGTACCAAGCACGCAGTTTACACTAGAAAAAAAATGTAGAAAATTGTTTTGCGGATTTTCATTGGTTGAACATTTCATTTGAAAATCTCGCCAAACCAATGGAAATCGGCTAAATAAATTATATATTTTTTTCTCTAGTGTTTACTTGTGCAAATTCACACGCCCCTTTCAAACACATTACAGGGTAATTTTAACATCAATTTTCTACTAAAATCAATTACCTCTCCAAGAAAAAAATGTAGTTTAAGTCTGTTTTTAGTCCAAAAGTTCAAGGTTAACATGTAGAAGCTTTTTCATGCCGTTTGTCGAAGACGATGTATATTTATTCTAGTGAAAATAAGGTTACGGACTCCGATGAAATACACCACATGAATAAGAGCAAGGCAGTCTATACATTTTATTCAGTTTAGAACTTTCAAAATTATGTCATGTATACTAAGTAAAGAAGGGTAGGCGCAATTCAGTACATTTTACCTCTTGACACCACACACAACTGGTGTTAAATAGTCAATGTTATCTCACGAGAAGTAACTTATTTAACTTGTAAACACGTTGCACATGTTTATACGTATACTGGACTAAGCAATGCTATGAAATATCCGTTACTCTACTATTCATACTCTAGACACAATCGCCAGCTTTCTGTCGATTTGTACTGCGTAACGATAAAAATAGTTGTCCAATAAAATGACACGTCTTTGTTTTGAAATTCATTTAAGGGCACATTGAATGTGGATAGAGGTTAAATTTTTGAAAAGAACTATTCTCTGTGCTAAGATGATGCAACTTCCTAATCAACGAAAAACAAGACATGTCCAGGGTATGAATCTAAGAATAACAAAGATTTCATAGCATGGATTTATTCAGGGTGGTTTATACTAGCACAATTCAATTTATAGGCAAATAATTTGTAGCAAAACGTTGCATTTATTTAACTGATATTGGCCAAGTGCATTCATGACTTTTGAATTTGTTCTAAATGTTTGTGGTTCTCCCCTAAAAACTGATCAAGGATAGACTTCACTCTTTGTCGGTTGAAGAAAATAACATGCAAAAGCAAATTAAACAATATGACCTACTTTTTTATCATTTTAAAATTATGAACAAAGACCTTGAACATACACAAAATAACTCAAGAAAAAGATGTTGTTCAACAGTTTGCGGCCGGAAAATGCAAAGGAACTGATGTAATAAAGCTCTACACATTGTATATAGTGCCAAGTACCAGCAGCACTGACCAGTGAAAATGTACATGTACGTTTTCAGTGTAAAAATATACCCAACTACAAATGTTCCTGTGATGTCATTCAAAGTGTTATAGTAAAAGCCATAAGAACCCCAGTGCCGGACAAATATATTTAACGTACAGAACAAACAAAGCTTGTGAATGTTAATCAATGGATAGGAATTGTCTGTAAACTGCAAGAACGCCATGTAAATGTTGTAGGGGTAATATCAAAGTTCACACGCTAATACCGAGACGTCGCGAACTGATCTCGTACAGCCGATGTTCGGTTTGTGACGATATCCGCCTTAAGCCAGGGATAATTAATACCTAAAATGATTTAGCTTCCAAAACTGGCTCCCACAGGAGATATCCTCGAACATGTCATTTCCTTGTAGCAATATATCCGGTATGGCATCGTACCCATTGTCTAACCATTGTGAGAAATCATTTAATATTTACAAAAGTATTAATTAATGTCCCATTGTTTTTGAATGATAAATAGAATCTCACTCTCCTGTCTCCTGATTTCAAATATATCAACCCTCGTATAGCAAGCCTCGGAGTTTTAAACACTTATCAACTCGTGTTGATCTATAGAGAATCTCACCTGAGTGTTTTTGATATCAAATATTTTTGAAAACTTTTATCAACGAGTGTTGATATATTTGATATCAGGAGACACGATGGTGAGATTCTATTTATCATTCAAAATCAATCTGATGGCATTAATCAATCATTTTGTAAATGTTTAATGACATTTTTGTGTGTGCTGCCGTGAGCTAGAACAATGCTTGGTATCAATTCATATCCATGGGGAGTATACAACCCAATCTGGCAATTAGGTGCTAAAATATTAGTAAACACAATACACGTGTCTTCCAAACCATGAAATACAGTTGTACTGCTGGGTGGGTAGAGACTTTCAACCAATAAAGTTACTTGCCTTGGGTGGTACCACAAGCTTTTCAACCTGTGTCTTAGTGTGGGGCACGGCAAATACCCTAGATTCTCTCAGGAGTTGAGAAAGGCGAGCGGGTCACCCATCCAGTTGCAATGCAAACCCGGCGTTGCTGAACTTTGCCTGATTATGATCATCGCGCTATCGATTAGACCACCCGTGTTAAAAAATCCGCACAAACAAACAAACAATAATCAATGAAAATACAATCTACGTGATGCTTTTCTTTTATCCTGGCTTATATAAGTTGTAAGGAAGTGTAATTCACACAACTAAGGGGGATTTTAGCAAAGGTGTCATACAATTGTTAATAACATTCTATTTTTTCCAGATAATATCAGAAATATGAATGAATGTAAGATATTGACCATTTGATATTCCTGGCAAGGACGGGTTAAGATGTGTGGAGGGGTGGCAACATGTATTTCACGTTTAACTTTATAGTACGGAACGAAAACCCTGTTCCTCAAAGCGATTTTAGGCTAAGCTGATCGTAAGTGCTAAAAGATAACATTAGCTTATGACTGTCGTAGCGCAGAGATCGCTTTGGAATCGATTTCTGTGCTACGACAGTCGTAAGCCTGTGAAAAGAAACAACTCCACAGAACATTTAATTTTTTAAAACTTACAATCAACTAGCCTATAAGATCGCTTTGAATAGGGGGTTAGACCCCCTACTCAAAGCGATCTTATAGACTAGTTGATTGTAAGTAATTTCGAAACAATATATTAAACTCTAACCCCACAAGAAAATCAAATATACAGCAACTTAATGATGAACACTGTTATATGTACGCTCGTAAAAAGTCTTTCAGGTAACAACGAAACTTCAACCCTTACAGAGCGAAGTGATTCTGGTAGGAATTAAAATCGTGACTAACTTGTGCTTTTGAAAACCTATCTTGTGATAATTTGTTTAAAAGAGCTCCTATAGGAGCTCTTTTAAACAAATTATCACAATTAAGTTTTTAACAGCCTCTTTATATTGGAAGTCAGACAATGAAACTAACAAATGTTAAATTTGGCATTTTGAGGGTTAACTCGAAGAACCCCAGTGTCTCTTCAAGTTGATTTTTTACGTCCGTTTTTATGTTACTCGATTTCAGTTTCATTATTTAATATAACAATTTGTCAGTATTACTATATAAATTAATAACTATGACCATTATGTTCTGTTACATTATGTCCTGTGGTAGTTTATTTAAAATAACTCGTGTTCGGGGTGGACATCAAAACAATGACATTGACAAGCCACCAATGAAATCAACATGTGTACATTACCAAAAGATGTTACTTAGCCTAACCCTCTAAGTGATGAATTGATTTATGGTTGGACTTAAAACTGTCGCCCTCATGTTTTGCTAAAAATCTACCCGTGTTGTCGTTTTTTTGTTTAAAAAAGCCCTTAAATGACTTTTAATAGTACGTAAATTGAAAACATGACAGTGAAATTAAAATACTGTATTTACCATTTAATGTTACTGACGAGTGTTGGATTCGATTATTTAGTCGTACAACTGTAATCTCGCACTATTGAAAATGTATCTTGTGTGAGTTTAAAAGAGCCCCTAAAAGTTTATCCAGTCTGTGTCGATTGACGAGGTGACAGAGAAAATGAGATATCCTGCTGTATTGTGTTTAAAAGAGTTCCTGCTAGAGAGCTCTTTTAAACACAATACAGCAACACAAAACTGCTTTAACCCTTTGGGTGCCAAGGTGAATTTTATTAGGACTTAAAACTATTACTACCTTGTGCTGTGGAAAACCTATCCTGAGATAATTTGTTTAAAAGAGCTCCTACAGGAGCTCTTTTAAACAAATTATCACAGGGTAGGTTTACAACAGCTGAAATTTGGAAACTGAAATTGACAAATGTTCATATTGGCACTTTAAGAGTTAAACTCCAACTCAAGATGGTCACAGTTTATGTCAAGCTGAATTTTGTTCAGCGCTCGATTCAGTAACAACAAACTATTTCTTCAGTAGGTCACCCGTTTATTAAAGTAATAATCCACTGACCACCAAGTCCTTGACCAGTAGGTGTGACATGTGTAGTCAGAACGACAACTCATTTAACCTACAGGTTCCAATCGCCAAGGTGAGCGCTTAGTCACGTGACATGACACTCAAACACCATGTCCGGTCGGGCCTGGAATATCGCAGTACGCGGGCGAGCATAAAAACCGGGACTCGCCGGGATAGGCCAAATTACAACACAACCATGGCTCACGACTGGCGGAAAGGCTGTTTGGTTTTACTCATAGGTACGTTGTTTAAGTTTTTTTTCTAACCAGTGGTTATTTTATTATTTTATTTTGTTTCTCAAATAATTGAATATTGTTTATCGATTACAATATATAAAAATCTTTTCATTCAGGAATCGTTGTAAACTGGTCACTTTTCAAAGAAAAACCCGTTTTTCTTTGGAAAATGCTTGGTTTACAAGGATTTAAGCAGCTTTTAACAGCTTTTTTTAAATATATAAGTTATTATAATTGTCGTTGAGGTAAGTTCAAATTCACATAAGTAACAACTGACTTTTTCCACTATTCGTTATCATTTATATTGTAAAATGTACTTACCAAAATATTAAAGGCAAATTGTAACATTCATTCAGCTGTGTTAATAAGAGGGAACACCACTTTATTTCTGATTGAACTATATTTATAAAGCTCAAAATATACGAACATTTTATTGCTTTAATAAACTCATCATTTAAAAAAACAACAACGTATAAACCAACAAGCGAAATTTTGTTATCACTTAAAATCGAAAACTTGAAATGTTAACTACATTGTGCTGTTGAAAACCTACCCTGTGATAATTTGTTTAAAATAGTTTCCTTTCGTAAACGTGGTTTTCGTTTAGGTAACACTTGATATAGGACAACTTGACACGTTAACTACATTATGCGGTTGAAACTTATCCTGTGATAATTTGTTTAAAAGAACTCCCTTTTTGGAGAGCTTTTAAACAAATTACCACAGGTTAGGTTTTCAACATACGGTTTGACAAGTAAGTTGTTAGGAAGTTATCGCATATCGCATTTAATTTTTAATTTTTTTTACTTGCGCTTAAAGGGCGAACAGTTAATTGAAAAATACATTTTTGATGAGATAAATAGTAAATAAACATTGTGTGATTTTCAAATCAAAACGTTACAACTTTTCTTAAATCAAGTTTAGGGTTAATAGGAATTAATTAAAACTTTTTGATGTTGGTGGTTAAAACAGTGTCCTAATTAAAAAATGCCAAAATAACATTTTTGAGAATTTCCGGTAATACAACGATTTATTATATCCAAACAGAAAGCCTGTGGTTTTTAATTGGCTGTAAGTAATCGCCTCCTAACCAAACATCTTGGCCCTATTTCTCAAAGCGATCTAAAGCTAAGTGCTAAAATATAGCATTGGCTTACCACTGTCGTAGCTCAGAGATCGCTTTGGAACCGGTGCCATTCGGCACCGATTCCAAATCGATCTCTGCGCTACGACAGTTTTAGACTAAGTTGATACTAAGT
>JAULCD010202854.1:0-10632 GCA_032361085.1 Calliostoma canaliculatum
AACGGCAACACAACAGACCGTATGTACCAGCAGTTGGGCACTTTGAACTGACCACAGAATCAGTTTAACAATGCCAACATGTTTGTAATAAGTGTGTCACAGACGCTCATGACTAGGGAATTAGCTTGTTGGAGTATTTAACTAAATTTAATGAGATGAGTAGATACCGACAATAACATATGATAAAAACCACAGAGTTTAACAATCAATACACATATCCAACATACGAACTTCGGTTTTCGGTTTATAGTCGAGTCGAACGTCTAGACGGAATTGAGATACATTAAAGTTACATTCATTAGCCATACATCATACGGGCAGGCATCAAGCAGGATGAAATAAAAGGCAGGATCAAATAACACCGTGTAGTGAGTGATTTAGGTTTAACACCGTGTTGTGAGTGATTTGGGTTTAACACCGTGTAGTGAGTGATTTGGGTTTAACACCATGTTGTTAGTGATGTTGGTTTAACACCGTGTTGTGATTTATATAGGTTTAACACCGTGTAGGGCGTGATTTTGGGTTTAACACCGTGTAGTGAGTAATTTGGGTTTAACACCGTGTAGTAAGTGATTTAGGTTTAACACTGTGTAGTGAGTGATTTGGGTTTAACACTGTGTAGTGAGTGATTTAGGTTTAACACCGTGTAGTGAGTGATTTAGGTTTAACACCGTGTAGTGAGTGATTTAGGTTTAACACTGTGTAGTGAGTAATTTGGGTTTAACACTGTGTAGTGAGTGATTTGGGTTTAACACCGTGTAGTGCGTGATTTTGGGTTTAGCACCGTGTAGTGAGTAATGGGTTTTAAACTGTGTAAAAGTGATTTAGGTTTAACATCGTGTTGTGATTGATTTAGGTTTAACAATGTGTAGCGAGGGATTTGGGTTTAACACCGTGTTGTGAGCGACTTAGGTTTAAAACTGAGTAGTTAGTGATTTGGGTTTAACACCATCTAGTGAGTGATGTGGGTTTAACACCGTGTAGTGAGTGATGTGGGTTTAACAACGTGTAGTTAGTGATTTGCGTTTAACACCGTGTAGTGAGTGATTTGGGTTTAACACTGTGTAGTGAATTATTTGGGTTTAACACCATCTAGTGAGTGATGTGGGTTTAACACTGTGTAGTGAATAATTTGGGTTTAACACTGTGTAGTGAGTGATTTAGGTTTAACACCGTGTAGTGAGTGATTTGCGTTTAACACCGTGTAGTGAGTGATTTGCGTTTAACACCGTGTAGTGAGTGATTTGGGTTTAACACTGTGTAGTGAATTATTTGGATTTAACACTGTGTAGTGAATTATTTGGGTTTAACACTGTGTAGTGAGTGATTTGCGTTTAACACCGTGTAGTGAGTGATTTAGGTTTAACACTGTGTAGTGAGTAATTTGGGTTTAACACTGTGTAGTGAATTATTTGGGTTTAACACTGTGTAGTGAGTGATTTGGGTTTAACACTGTGTAGTAAGTGATTTGGGTTTAACACTGTGTAGTGAATTATTTGGGTTTAACACTGTGTAGTGAGTGATTTGGGTTTAACACCGTGTAGTCAGGGATTTAGGTTTAACAACGTGTAGTGAGTGATTTTGGTTTAACACTGTGAAGTGAGTGATTTTGGTTTAACATTGTGTAGTGAGTGATTTGGGTTTAACACCGTGAAGTGAGTGATTTTGGTTTAACATTGTGTAGTGAGTGATGTGGGTTTAAAACTGTGAAGAAAGTGATTTTGGTTTAACATTGTGTAGTGAGTGATGTGGGTTTAAAACTGTGAAGAAAGTGATTTTGGTTTAACACCGTGTTGTGAGCCACTTAGGTTTAAAACTGAGTAGTTAGTGATGTGGGTTTAAAACTGTGTAGTGAGTGATTTGGGGTTAACATCGTATAGTCACACCTAATATTAATTTCTTATTTTTGGTTCTCCGCAGCTGATGCTTCCCTTGGCAGATACTGCGGTTCCAGCAATCCCAAGTTCCAAAGTTCCCAGAACCAGCTGACCATCCTGTTTACAACTGACCTTTCCGTTATTAATGTTGGCTTCGTGATCAAATACCACAGCGAGGAAGGTCAGCATTTTCTGAGATGTAGTCCCATATAGAAGTCAAAGATTTTGAAATTAAGGGTGTTTTGTGCAGGAGTATGCTGTCGGTGAAAGTGACGCTTCTGTCACTTTTAATGGTTAAGTCCAACAGGAGACTAAACCACAAAATGAGATAGAAATGTCACATACAGATACATCAATGCGAAATATTGCATCTACTGTACTTATCTCTGTTGAAATAGCATTGACAGTCACAGTCATTGTGTTAAGAGTTATCAGTATGTTTTGGCCACACAGTGATTAGCTGAATAAAGCAATACAACGTTGTTTCAGTGTGTGGCTATTGATATGACTTACTTATGTAATACAAATGTAATAGAGTATATAAATCAGAATTAGAAAACGTACTTTGATATACATAGGGTCACATTTGCAGGTTTGCAAAAATATAGAAGTTTTTTAGAGGTAATTTTTGAATACACACGTTTTGTGCATGAAGCTGGACTTAGAGGTGAGGCCCCGTTTCACAAAGATATAAGTTTACAAAGTCGTTGACCTTGTCACATAGTTAATGGGTTTGGTCTACAAAGGCAAAAAATCGTTGTAAAAGTTTTTCTTTGGAAAGTGCACAGTTTACATCGATTTTGGGGGGCATTTGTGAACCAAATTCATTAACCCAGTGACATGGTTTACGACGTTGTAAACTTATGACATCCTTGTGAAAAGGGGCCAGCGTGAACTAAGACTAGTAAGAGGGCTGTCATGGTCGAATTCCAATGTGGAGGAAATCCATAACGTCACCACGTCATCTCTACAAAGTACTTCCGGAGCTGTTTAAAATTAATATCTTTAATTAATTGATGAGGAATTACCAGAGACACTATAAAAATAAGGTCAATGTTAAGTTCCTTAGGCAACGCCCCCTCAAAAATCATAACTGAAACCATACAAGCCCTGTACTACAACTAAGCTTAAGCATCTCAAATTAAACAATTCACCTAATAAGTAATCACACAATAATAATTTTATTATTGATACTTTTCACATGTTTGTAATACACAATACTGAACTCTGTAATTTACTTGTAGCTGGCAACTGCAACCTACTTCTCCTACCAGAGACTCATCCTCTATACATTGTATCACCTGGATACCCAGATACGTACTACAGGTAAGTCACCTGGATACCCAGATACGTACTACAGGTAAGTCACCTGGATACCCAGATACGTACTACAGGTAGGTCACCTGGATACCCAGTTACATACCACAACAAATCACCCGAATACTCAGTTACATACTACAAGTAAGTCACCTAAATACCAAGATACATACTACAGGTAGGTCACCTGAATACTCAGATACATACTACAGGTAGGTCACCTGGATACCCAGTTACATACCACAGGTAGGTCACCTGGATACCTGGATACATACTACAGGTAGGTCACCTGGATACTCAGATACATACTACAGGTAGGTCACCTGGATACCCAGATACATACTACAGGTAGGTCACCTGGATACTCAGATACATACTACAGGTAGGTCACCTGGATACTCAGATACATACTACAGGTAGGTCACCTGGATACTCAGCTACATACTACAGGTAGGTCACCTGGATACCCAGTTACATACTACAGGTAGGTCACCTGGATACCCGGATACATACTACAGGTAGGTCATCTGGATACCCAGATACATACTACAGGTAGGTCATCTGGATACTCGGTTATATACTACAGGTAGGTCACCTAGATATCCGGATACATACTACAGGTAGGTCACCTGGATACTCAGTTACATACTACAGGTAGGTCACCTGGATACTCAGATACATACTACAGGTAGGTCACCTGGATACCAGGATACATACTACAGGTAGGTCACCTGGATACCCAGTTACATACTACAGGTAGGTCACCTAGATATCCGGATACATACTAAAGGTAGATCACCTGGATACCCGGATACATACTACAGGTGGGTCACCTGGATACCCAGTTACATACTACAGGTAGGTCACCTGGATACCCGGATACATACTACAGGTAGATCACCTGGATACCCAGTTACATACCACAGGTAGGTCAGCTGGATACCCAGATACATACCACAGGTAAGTCAGCTGGTTACCCAGTTACATACTACAGGTAGGTCAGCTGGATACCCGGATACATACTACAGGTAGGTCACCTGGATACCCGGATACATACTACAGGTAGGTCACCTGGATACCCAGATACATACTACAGGTGGGTTACCTGGATACCCAGTTACATACTACAGGTAGGTCACCTGGATACCCGGATACATACTACAGGTAACTCAGCTGGATACCCACATGCGTACCACAGGTATGAAAACAAAAGTTCCAGACCGACCTAACCTAAATTTTAAATACATGTAATTGGAACCATAACATTTATCTTTTTGGCGTCAGTGACCTAGTATGCACCTGGACCTTCCTGTCCACCACGCCGAAGCAGGAAACCGCCCTAACTGTCGTGGACGCTGACCTTGATGACTCGCCCGACTGTAGCAACAACTCGGTCACAGTTTATTCTAGTAAGCAGTCTTAACCAAATGTAACATCTTGCAGTTGTATATTTTATTGTATACACAATCTAATCCTTTCATAAAGTTCTGCAATCTTTGTCTAAAAATATTGAAGCACTAGCGTATTTTATACATAAAAATGAAAATTTAAGGTAAGAAAGCAGAGACCTTAAAATAAAAATAAACAATAAAAACTTTATTCCTGTTTAGTTAAGATTTAAAAAAATAAAATGTCAAGATCTTTTACTATTTGGCTGCCACATACTCAATATACTGAAGCAACGTTTAGCAACCATTTTATATGTCAAATGTTTTTATTCATATGGCCCCCCATTTCACAAAGACGTCATAATTTTACGACGTCATAACCATATCACTGACTTAATGCATTTGCTCTACAAGTGCAAAAAAATAATTGTAAACTGTGCACTTTACAAAGAAAAACAAGTTTGTTTTTTTAAAGTGCACAGTTTACAACGATTGTTTGCATTTGTTGTCCAAATCAATTAACCCAGTTATGAGGTTTACGACGTCTTAAAATTATGGTCTCACCATTTGCTTGTCTTTTTATAATCAACGTCCTGACTATACAAGGTAAAATGTTGACATTCATTCTTGTTTTGGCCTTACTACTTTCAAATGTCATTTAAAAAATTAGATACTTTGTCAACAATTAGCAGTGGACTGATTAAAATACCCATCAATAAAACTATCACTAGGAAAAATGTTTAGAAATTATTTAGCGGTTTGCTACAGGTTTGATGAGATTTCTGTTGGAAATGTCATTAAACCAATAGAAAACCGCTGAATAATTTCTATACATTTTTTCAGTATGTGTATAACAAGTAACCATTAAGGTACAGCGACATGATATCAATATGATCCACAGTGATTATTAACAATCTGTCTTTATGATACCAGAGTGGATTATAAAGATGAGATCCTAGATGATATATTTGGATAGAAACCATTGTTCATGTCAATCTACAAAAATAACTTCTTTCATCTATTATTTACAAAGCAATCTAAATCTAGAATAGCAGCTTAGATTATATCGTAAAGTAAAAGGACCGCCAAGTTGCTTGTTGTTGTACACTTCCTTGGTTGTTGTCTTATTATTTTACAATTAACAATTGGTACACTTATTTTTTTATTATACAATTACACCTCAAAGTCAAGATTAACGCCTCAAAGTGGTTCTGTTGTATTGTCTGATATGACTAACTCTTGGAGTGCAAAACTGGGGCGAGTATAACGCACAACTGTTTTCCACTTTGTGCTGTTGAAAACCTTTTTCTGTAATAACTTGTGCAAAAGAGTTTCCATAGAAACTACACAAACTATTACAGAAAAGTTTTCAACAGCCTATTAAGGTTGGAGTTTTAAAATTGAAGTTGACAAATGTTTGGTTCAGCACTTCAAGGGTTACCAATTCAAAGTGGCATGTTGTAGTCTCATACTTACAACAACCTAAAGTGATATTATTGTAATGATCTTCATTTTTGCTGTTGGTTTTTAGGTGACAAAATCCTTGGTTCCTTTTGTGGTAACATGACACCCAAGTTCAACAGCACGCACATTATGACGGTCGTCTTCAGGACCGATTCAAACAGTACCAGTGGGCTTGGGGGCTTCAAGATACGATACAGGACCGTCTCTGCACCACGTAAGTTTAGTCTTTGTTAACTAAAACTGCCTTAATATTTTATAGATCTTACTGTATACTGTCTGAAGACTTTTATGAATGTCAACATCTTTGTTTGGCACAACTACAAAGTTTCAGAGAATGTTGACGTCTTTATTTCTGTATTACGTCTTCAGCAGACGGTGCTATCCTAAATACAGCGTATATTGTGTATTTTTTTGTAGAGACAGTTAATGAAAATTAAGTTTTGAAGTGTCCTTTATTCTATTTCTTATGTGAAGTACTTGCATATTCAATATGAAAATGTATAGAAATTATTCAGCAGTTTTCCATTGGTTTGACGAGACTTCCTATTGAAATCTCATCAAACCAATGGAAAACCGCTGAATAATCTCAATACATTTTTCCAGTAATTGAAGCAACCATCGCGAATAAATAAGCCACACAATTATTAGGTATACATGTGTTTCTAAATATGAAGAACTTCACCATAGGGATTGGCTCATGGGTTTATCTAACACATGTCAAAATCTGGGAATACTGTCCAAACAAACAATAATTCATGGAAAATGGCACACTTTAAAATATATGTTACATTTGTGAGGCAAACCCGTAATTTTTTTTATAATGCACGCTTTTTTGGTATTCGTGAATTGAACCATGGATGTATTGTTAATATGTTTAGTTTTTGAATATTTTGCCATCCAATTTCTTACAGCATGTTCGAATCAGGAACTCGCTTCAGCGAATTTGACCAGTTACATCCAGTCGCCCAACTACCCGCGTCAATACCCAAAGTCAGTGAACATGACCATAAGAGTACCAAGCTGATACCTGTAGATTTAAATTGTGACTACCTTGTGCTGTGATTACCTGACCTGTGATTATTTGTATGTTAGACCTCTAAAAGAAGCTCTTAAAACAAATGAACGCCGGGTAGGTTTTCAACAGCATATTTAGATTCGAATTTAGACAATGAACAGGACAGAAGTTTAGCTTGGACTCTGACGCTAAAATCTACATGTCAGCTCTTATTTACTAAAAGTGTGTTTTTATTTTGTTGACAAAAACAAACTGTCTGAAGTTTGATAAATTAAACAAAAGCAATATGAACATTTTGTTCAATAACTGATGATTGTTTCCCAAATTAAGTGGCAAATAGAGAAAAGAGTGTTTGGAATAAAAGTATGCAAGTAATTGTTATATGTGCAAATAATTCGCCCTATTTCAAAATTATTTCAACACACAATCAGTTTGTGTTTTGTCCAGTTACATATGAGACCGATTTATAGCTATATGTTATGTGGTTTTAGCAACTTTGACTGCTCGTGGCTGATTCACACAAATGACACCAGCATGATTGTCTACCTTGACGTCCTGACATCCGACATCGAGTCATCTACTGGCTGCGTTTACGACTACGTGGAGGCGTTCGATGGTAATAAAACTTTTTCAGTTCTTAATGTTTGTAATGTCCACGTAAAAGATTCTTTCACAGTTTTCATTTTGTGTAATGTTTTTGTGGTATTCTTTTTCTTTATGTAGTGTGATATCATGTAATATGCCTGTCTTATTTCTTTATGTAATGTGATATCATTGCTTTATCCACTTCCCATTTCGTCATGTGGAAATATCTCAATGTATTATGCTCTTCCTACATCTTTATACAATGTAATATCTGTATTAAATGCGCGTCTTATTTTCTTGTTGTTTTTATTTATTTTTATATCAATGAAATATGCTAATTTTAGCTTATTTTAAGTGATGAAATATTGATTTTCTCAATTAAAATAAAAATTATAGTTTCACCGAGTTAAATAACGAGTTATTTAACTCTGTGAAAATAACACCTTTGGACGGACCTATTCCAATTGAACTCAGTTACTCCACAAAAATATAACTGACAAATGTAATATTTTATCATTTTAAAATATCAAATAAATAGTTTCTTGTTTATGTCATTGTAATATGCACCGTCATATTTCTTTCAGCCGTGTATTACCCATGCAATATGCCATTATATTTTTTAATAGATTTATGATGATTTATACAAAAATTTCAGGCATAACATAAGTATGACATAAACTAACAACATTCCCGTTGTATTTTTAGGCAGGGACGAGAATGCTCCATCTCTAGGAAAGTTGTGTGGAACAGAGACCCCGTCTTGGTACAGTTCCCGTCCCTACATGTTCCTCAGGTTTAAAACTGACGGTTCCAACACGGGCACTGGTTTCCGGATGTCCTACACTGCTAAACAAAGTGAGTCTTCATTAGTAGTCTTCATTGATTCTGTATTTTTATTTTATAATAGTTGACATAATGTTATTGTTTGTGATAAAATGACTAGATTCAGGCCACATATTTAGAAATAAATAAAGTGTTTCATTATCACAGGAATGTTACCAAAACAACAAATAAGGATGCATTGTAGCTGTTAATTGCATCATTCTCTTAATATGTTATGTTCGGCTTGGCCTATTGGTTTGTCTAAACACTGTCATGGTAAACTGTGTATTTTCCAAATAAAAAACAATTTTTTCTTCAAAATGAAACACTTTAAAATAATGTCGCATTTGTGAAACGAACACAAACTTCTTACAAACTACACACTTTACAACGATTTCGGGATTCGTGAATCAAAGCCATGGTCCCAGTGTTGATATGTGTAAACTTAAAAGTATCTGTCCTCCAATTTGTTTCAGAGTGTTCGGAAGAGAAACTAACTGCTTGGTCTAATTCCATTGGTTACATGACATCACCCAACTACCCGAATAACTACCCAAAGTCAGTGAATGTAATCCTTAGAGTGTAAAATTAAATTGTGTAGAACTACATGTGCATATTGAAAACCTATCCTGGGGTAATTTGTTTAAAATAGTTTTAATAAAAGATCGTTTAAAAACATTACCACAGGATAACTTGCAACAACCTATATAGGTCACAATGTGGACAACGAAAAAGACCGCCCCAAAATAGCTTGGTACTGCAATAGTTAAAATTGAAACTCAACTATTTTTATTTAAAATCATTTGCTTTTAAAATAAATATATCAAAAGAATATCTGCCATAATTGACGACAGATTACAACATTAGCAACTTTCTCACTTCATTAGCAAATATAGTACAGAGTGCAGTTCCTTTTCTATGTGTGCAATTAATTGTTCAAATTTTCAAATCATTTTCCCACACAATCAACTCATAGTTTGTCTAATTACAAATGGGACCAACACTAAAACAAATGTATAGAAATTATTCAGCGTTTTTCTATTGGTTTGATGAGATTTACTTTAATTTTTTTTAATTCCAGTGCAATTTATAGCGACATGCTTATGTCTCATTTCAGCAACGCTAACTGTTCGTGGCTGATTCGCTCGTTTGACCTCAATAAGGTCGTCTACCTTGACGTCCTGAACTCCGACATCGAGGCATCTTCTTACCTTGGCTGCCAATACGACTACGTGGAGGCGTTTGACGGTAAACAAATTACTTTGCTTTTTAATAGTTTTCATTGTAAAATAGTCGTTCCATGTCCCTATTCTGTGTTGTGGTCATTAATAATCTCGTCCTATTCCTTAATTTAGTGTAGTATTCACATTGTATGAATGTGATGTGCTTGTCCTATTTTTGTTTTAGTGTCCTACTCGTCTCATATTTTATTCAGTGCATGATCTTGGGCAGATACTCAACACAAACAGGGGCCCGTTTAAAAAAAGACGTTATAACTTTATGACGTCGTAAACTATGTCACTGGGTTAATGGATTTGGTTTACAAATTTGTTTTTCTTTGGAAAATGCACACTTTACAGTGATTTTTGGGCATTTGTAGACCAAATCAATTAACCCAGTGACATGGTTTACGACGTCATAAAGTTATGACGTCTTTGTGAAACGGGGGCCAGATTATGAAACAATAACAAGTAATATTAATGACAGCATAGACAAGTTAGAGCATAGACTGCTGATGTCATAAGTGTCACATCAAAGTTGGGAGTACTGTGATATACATTGTACCACATAACAGCTCATAATATGTACGGTGGGATCCGACAAGATCACAGGTCATATCCCAATGTGTTTGCTGACAAAATATGCAGTTTGGCAAGTATCATTAATATGCTTATCTTACAATTGATGTACATTTAAATGATTAACACATGCTAAATGACAAATCTTTGGAAAATTCAGGACAAGATAAATCGTAGTACTAGATGGGCAATCAATGCCTATCATTTTAATGTACAAAGCAGGTTTGTAGCTAGCTCATGTATATTAAACCCACATTACAAGCATTCTATTGAGTTGGTTCAACCTTATAATGGGCGCAGATGAGGTGGGGTGGGGTGGGGTGGGCTGGGGTGGGGTGGGGTGGGGTGGGGTGGGCTGGGGATGA
>JAULCD010202965.1:0-10632 GCA_032361085.1 Calliostoma canaliculatum
CAAACATTGTATTATTAAGTGCATCGAACAACCTGAGCACAACATTTACTCAGTTTCTTTTTTTCAAATTCCAAATAATACGGGATTTTGAAAAACTATCCTGTCATAATTTGTTTAAAAAGCTCCTACAGGAGCTCTTTTAAACAAATTATCACAGGATATGTTTTCAACAGCAGAAGGTCGTCACAGTTTTAAGACTGGCTGAAATCCACTCAGCACTTTAAAGGTCCAAATTTGATATCAGTTGAAAAAAAATTCCGGACCGACCTATCCTAAATTTTAGAGACATGTAATCTGAACCACAACATTTTATTTTTTTGGGGCCTTGTCATTTTTTTTATTAAGTTTCATTAGAAAAACAGGGTTTTTTCATCATTTCAACTGTAACAACGGACATTGAATTACCTGTTCTTGGTATTCGATTCTAAAGTCTTGTATTTCTTTAGGGGCACCACAAAACCCATTTGATGACAAATGACATTCAAGCTGAAGAACTGTGATAAGTTTTATTAGCTTAATGATAAGTTTTATTAGCTTAATGTCAAAAGCAACCATAGGGGATTGTGGTGTTCCTGGCCACAAATGGTGACACAAAAGAGTTTCTGCCTAAGTTCTACAAGTGCAGAACTCTATGGCTACTGTTCTTGGGTTGCCTAAAAAAGAGAAAAATACATCTGCTAAAAAGTATTTAAAAACTTAATTTTTTTTAGTTATTTAAAAGTGATATATTAATTGTGTTAAATGTTTGCAAATTTGATACATTTTTGTTTTTTGTTACTTTTATCAGAGCCTCGTTCACAGATTAAGGTGCCATTATTGATGTGAATATATATATTCAAAGTTTCAGCTTCATTGATTCATTGGGTACAGATACAGTTGCCAACCTTTCAGTTTAACCTTTGGGTTTCAAAATAAAGACATTACCTGTCACAAACAAATAAAAATAATAAACAATAATTACTGGTTCATGAAGGGGGTGGGATAGCGCAGTGGTTAGCTTGCCGGACTTTGGACCAAGAGGTCCAGGGTTCGAATCTCGACCAGGGGATCAGCGTCATTCTCTGTGTTGGAAACATTTCAACACAGCGAGGACAGATTATAATGCTTTGTAATACATTAACGCTCTTGGTTCGCAGGTACCAACAGAAGCTCGCTGGTTTCACTGCATCACATAACCACATTGGTGATGCAGCGTTAAACCATAACTCACTAACTCACTGGTTCATGAAATGAGCCTACCAGACCTATAGTATTTAGGAGCCAAAATTTATGAAGACCATGCATCACAAACAATTGTGCTTATTTGAAATGAAACATTAGCAAACTTACCATATTGACAAGAAAAAACAGTCAGAACTTTTGTAAAAGTCATGTAATCTTGATTGTGGTTCATGAGTGAAATGTGTGGCACATCTGCCAGTGGTATAAACATACCCTTCTCTTCCTGAAACAAACAAGACAGAAAAGTTATTTTAGCATAAGTAATAGTGAGAGTATAAATGTTTGGATATAGTCATAAAAATGACATAACTTGCAAAGTTTAGTGAGATACTGATTTTAAAACACCTTTACTAAATCAGAATATGAACTCATAGTTGTCAATTGCTGTACAGTAGACTCTTGAAAATAAAATAATTCTATCCAAATTGAAATCATGTAACATTAATAATATTGTACCTGCCACTTTTCTGGGGAATGCAAGAACAAGTGCTGGGGAATTTTGGCATTACAATTTGTGCATAGCACAAAATTGGCCCCACAGTCAAGGCACCTGATGATGTTCTTTTGTTCTGTCATACAAAAACAGCAAGTAATTGACGCTGGTTTGAAATGTTTTACCTTGTTCTCCTTGGTCTCTTTCATGTCCCTCAGGACGAAGGTAAGTTCTCTGGTGGCTGTAGCTTTTCTTTCTGTCACTTTCTTTTTCTCATTTGTTACTCCCTCGGTGTTAAAATCTTATTACATAAACTAAATGAACGCTCGGCTACGACAACCAATGATAAAGTATAATTGTGAAAAGAGGCTCTCAAGACCAAATAAAAGTTAACGCATTTAATTGTTATTTTAATGGGGGTTTAAAAAAAAATCAAACTCACATTATTTTGCCCCTTTGTGAGATGGAAGAGGCCAGTAACCGGGTCTATGCCCTGGCATCTACAAGGTCAAGGGCACAGCGACGCTCCCGGTCCCGGTCCTCTTCCAAAAGTTGCAAACCGACACTGACATCTTTTAACTCCACGGCCAGCATGGCACTGAAATATAGACACGTATGTTTTAAATAGTAAAACAGTACCATATTGCACTGAAATGTATACTTGTATGTCTTAAATAGTAGTTTAGCATATTGCACTGATATATGAATGTATGTCCTAAATAGCTGTTTTGTAGCATATACAGGAATAATCTAAAATTAAAGTTGCTAGCCACGTTTGCGGGTTTCAACTAAAGGGTCCTGTTGAAAAAAAAACTAAAAAAACACAAACCAAGCTCTACTCTTAAAAAAGATGCATGTCAATAATAATTCGGAATAGCTCAATTGGTAGAGTGATGGACTCTAACCCAGAAATCAGGGTTCGATTCCAATGATTGCCATTAACTTTTTTTGCAAAGAGATGTTTTGGTGTTGTAAACACTTTTATAATGAATGTAAATCATATTGCAAAAACTATTTTGTAGCATTTGTAAACAGTAAGTTTTCGAGTTACAGCACTTGACTAATATTTCTAAAAGAGTTATTGCCCTTGATTGGAAACACTTAGAGGCCGAAACTACCGTTGGTGCACACATTCAGGGATCAAGTAATATAAAAAGAATAGAAAGATTAAAAGGAGAAAAACCAGCCCAAGACGTATTTTGAGGTGAATAGTCAGGTCAAGTTGACATAAGTGAAAGTAGTCCGTGTTTTTTTTAACTACGCGTGACCTTGCCCTTGCACCCTGAGACTTTTGACCCTTAACCCCGAAAACCCATCAAACACCGGTTTAACATTGATGGTTCATAGTCGTGAGACACTTGCGGAGGCCGGGGGAGGGGACATCACTTAACTTGCCAGGCCTGTGGGAGGACGGGCAAGCTAATCCCGCCGGTGTTAGATCCACTATTCACTTGGTGGTAAACTTGATAAACCTGTGTAATGGCGCGGTTTTTGGTTGCCTCACTGTCACAAACTGTCCATGTTGACTAATGAATGAAGCAAAATGTTAAGTTGCACGCAGACTATGTGCCGTCACCACAGCAACGAAGGTAGCTGTGGAGTTCAAAACAATAACAGTCGTACATAGCCTCCCGACAGTTAAAACATGGTTATTTGTTTACATCCGTATTTTCATCATAACTCTCTAACTATTCAAGCTAGAAAAAGAGTTCATAGGTGCGTTGAAAAGCTGTGTTTTCTGTCTATCGGACCACGTTCTCTAATTGACTCTCTAATATTGCCTATAGTTTGCGATTTATTTAATTCGGCGGCAAAGTCGCTGAATAGTAGGTGTGTTTGGAAAGTTTAGACATTCCTGCTGCTAATCTGTACCTAATTTCAAATGAAATTTTAAAGCAACAGGGTTAGCAATACCTTGTAAGATTAGTTTCTTTGATGTATTCTTCTATTAGTGTGTAAAGTGTCAATCTGACTCATGTTTTACTTGTAGAGAACTATTAGGCATGCTTTGAGATAACCGTTAAATTTTAAATTGAAAACGGCAGCAGAACTAAGCATGTTTTGTAAAGACACTCAACACAAAAAATTAAGCTGTTGTTGTGCCGTTTTAGTTTGTAAAAAGTTTAATGCTTTTTCTTTCATTAGCTGCAGAGAAATCAGCAAGGTTTACAAAACATTTGTTTAACACTTCAATTTCACACAGCCGCCAAACTAAACATATTTTGTTAAGACACTTAAAAGAAAACTTGTTGCAAATAGTATGTTCTATTATCACTAAAAATTTCAGATTTATACTTTAAATAGCTACGGAGAAAATGCCTTAGAATGAAGTTTTTAAAATGCCCAAAAAGAAGAGATAACTTAAAAATAAAATCGAAAATTAAAAAAGGCTTTGTGAAATCGATAGGCAATGTTGGGAAGGTCTACTGATGAACATTTGAAAAGAAAAGATTAAAAAGTGAAGGGGGAGTAGGTTTTTAAAGAAAAATCAAAGAAAACAACCGAATTTCGAGGTTAAGAAAACGCTTTCTAGCGTTTAAGCAGTTAACTGGGTAGCTTAACGGTCAACAACAAAGTGTCTGGAAATTGGACAGGCTTTCTAATAACATAAAGACGTTGAAATTCGGAAAGTAACTTTCCGACTTACGGGACTTGTAAAAAAGAACTTTAGAAAAAGGCCGTAAAAATTGAAATTAAATTTTGCGACTAAACTAAGCATAATTTGTAAGACACTTTACAGAAAAGGTGTTGCAAATAGCATTTTCTAGCATTACTAAAAGTATGATACTTATCCTTAAAATAGCTTTGGAGAAATTACATTGAAAAGAAATTTCAAAAATGCCCTTTAAAGAGAGCTAACTCGGAGGCAAAAAGGTTTAGCCAAAATTTAGTACACACATGATGTGAAATATTATGAAGGTTTTGTGATAAAAATTTAGAAGAAAAAAGTTGAAAAATGAAGGAGTAGGTTTTTAAAGGGTCCTGCCCCACAAACTGTCATTCTTTTATTGTGCATGCTCACGCTGCTAGCATGTTTTATGAAAAGGTGCATGTCTGCACAAGGCCTCAGTTAATCATCGTAAAGCAGTCTGGCTCTGTGTGGCTGCTGTAGGTGACCTCGTATAATTGAACATTCAATTCAGTTCTGAAGCTTCTCAGAGGAGATTTTAGACCTTTGAGCTTTATCTATTCATCAGTTTTGAGATACATTTCAACTCGTATACTTACTTTTTTTAGATTTCCCTAATTATATGTTATATTTAGGATTACACTCACTAAAAAAGTGAATATTTTATCACTTTGTGTGGTTGAGTCCCACTGTCTATATGGTATACAAATGCATAGATTATCCTAGAGTGATACGCGCAACATTTTTATTAGATTTCTAGATATGCTGTTAAATATTAATTGTATTTAAATAAGCCCTATCCAAATTTTACGCCATGCTTTAAATATAATATATGTGAAACCTTGTGACTTTCTTGTGCTATTCTGTGACAAGTTGTTTCGATAAGAGAAAGTGTAAACAAATTATCACATGATAGGTTATTACAGGAGCTGACGTTAACACATTATAACAGTTCAGGATTTCTTGGATGTCAACTTCTGGTTTGTTAGTAAGTTCACGACGTTTCGGGGCATACGCTTGCTTCTTCATCACCTGATTACCAACAAGCCAGAAGTTGACGTCCAAGAAATCCTGAACTATGAACCATCACTTTTAAATGTCCCTAAACGAACATTACAACATGACAAGTTATTCAAACAACATTTTGGTCCCAGTTTAACAAATGACATTTATAACTTTAGTTCTATAGAATAGTTATGTGTAATTGTTGTTGTTTAATTTGAGGACGTAAAGTGGGTGAATAAGAATGAGAATGACAAAATTTTCTATCCATCCAACACATTCGCACACGAAGTCCGTTTCACAAAGCCGTCGTAAATTTACAAAATAAACCATGTCACTGGGCTGTTGATTTAGGTTTACAAACGCCAAAAATCGTTGTAAACAGTGCCCTTTCAAATGAAAAACTATTTGTTTTTTGGACAGCGCAGTTTACAACGTGTGTGTCGTCTGTAAGCCCAACCCATCACCCAGGCATATGGTTTACCACGCCAAAAATATACGACCCTTTGGGTAAACCCTGGCTAAAAACTAAAGATTGTTTTCACCTCAACCTGTAATTTCAACTTCAACATATCGACGGTTCACGGAAGAACTGGAAGTAAGCGTAAAGGCAGGGCTTTTTTCCTGCTGATACAGAGTACGTTTTATGTTTTCTGGAAGAAAGGGAAGCAGTAAACCTCATAATGCAGTCTTTTTACCAACTAAATATCGGTCAAAAATCTTTAGTTTGTTCATCATCTTTAAAAACACTTGTAATATTTAATCGTACATTAATTTCAAACCGATTTTAATGGTCAGAGTTTTAAAACCTATACCGTAATTACAGCCGGAAAATCTTAACCCATGCGTTATGTTACTAAAGCAGGTGCATTATTTGTAAGATAAATTGTGCATTTTTAAGGAGAACAGGTGTGGTATTTATAAGGATAACTGGTGGCTTATGAGGATACAGTACCGGTAAATTTGAAGTGTATCGGTCCCTTTGTCCGGGAGAAATACGATTGGCAATAATCAAGTCGAGTCTTGGATTTTTTGGTTTTATCATGCTGTTCAAACATTGGCAACCAAGCAGTATAAATGTATAGCTAATTAGCTAAGAAACATAGCTTGGGCCATTGCACTGCGTTTCACTCCCTGCCGGGGAGTGAAACGCAGTACAAAGGTCCAAGCCATGTTTCTTAACTATCAGTTAATATCAGCAGATTGAAGATTTGATGTGCAAAATAAGTTGTAACCTACTATGGCGACCGGCAGAAAAAGAGTAGGACCGATATTCTTTGAGACAGAAAATCCCTGTGACCTGTGAAATCCAACGGATACACTGGGATAACTAGTGCACTATGTACAAGGATAACTGGTGCATTCTGAACACACGTGCAGCGAAATTACACAACTAATCAGATAGTGAACTGATCGAGAGGATCCAGCCGATTAGAAAGTTGTAATTAATGGAGTATTCTCTTTGATGAGGTACAGTGTTCTTAAGGCAGATAATGTGATGTAATTTTGTCAGTAATAATAATGTGATGTAATTTTGTCAGTAATAACTGCATATCGATAGCTCTATCACATAAATTAGCTGAATATTTGGTTTGTTGCATGGCGAAACTCTATTAGTCTGGTAATGCTAATATTCAATTCCAGAGGAACATGACCTTGATAACAATTCTTCAAAAGATGCGAAATTGCTTAATGTAAAATAGTGCATTGGTTGTTTGAAATATAAGAAAAATAAGAAATTTAAAACTTAGTAGTGAGTAACCTGTAAAATTCCTCATTTCAAATATTTCACATTTATTTTGTAAAAATACCAACATAACTAAATTAGCAATTTTATTGCTACACATGGTATCGTTGATTAAATCAGTCAATTAATTAATTGTTTCCTTAGAAATGCTAGTACAACGAAAACATCATCCTTGTATGATATATGAGAATAGTGGAATGTGTAGGTTATATTAGAGTAGAGTACATTTTAATAAAACTTACATAAACAGCTACAATACCACATAAAACATATTAATAAGGTTTTTAATTTACTCGGAATGTTCAAGATAGCTAGTATAAATCATGCATGTGCATATATTGTCATACCTTTCTCCGTGATTTAGTAGAGACAAATCACAATTTCAGGTTGGTCAAATTAAACTTATATTATCATTACAACATATTCAGTGACAATGAGCTTGATTTTCAAGTGCCAAAATTGTCGTAAACCGTGCGACTCCAAGGAAAAGCTTTTAACGTTTGTAAAAGAATTCAACTTAAAGTTTGTAATACTATAAATGAGATTATTTTAAGATGTATATGTTATTATTTATATTTTGTGGCCGTGATTGCTATTTTTGTGTTGTCCTTGTCTTTTTCTGAGCTAATACTTATTTCAACGTAATGACAACATAAATATAAATCCTATCAAAATTATTAATTATCAATAGGTCATTTCATGCTGCAGAGAAGAAAGAAATGTTTGAAAATGTATAACACAAAAAAACGAAATGTCAAATAAAATTACTGTCGATAAAAGACAGAATTTATGTCACTATCACGTATATAGTGTCTCATTTTACATTTTTAAACTTGTTCCATGACTCAGTACTATACTTGGTATCACTTGTGAAATACAATATTCTAACACGTGTTTTGTAAAAATCGTAAGATGCACATAAAAGTGTAAATTTAGTTTCTGCACATTTTGTAGTTTCTTATTGTTTTGCAGCCATTCACTAAAAAGGTATAGATATTATTCAGCGGTTTTCCATTGGTTTGATTTGATTTTCTACAAAACTCTCATCAAAATAAATGTAAACCGCTCAATAATGTCTATACATTTTCCTAATGATTGTCATACAAAATTTGCAAACCGATAATTTACACAAGAGACTAATTTCATCCATGATTCTAACAGTATCCTAAAAAAACCACGTGAAACTGATGTCAGACAACAAATAAAGATCAATATTCGACACTAAGGTTTTACAACTTTTTGATCAGCTACATCTCCGTTAGATGAGTTCGTGATAGATCAGTTGTACACTCACATTGCACGTATATTTATTACTAGAAAAAATGTATCAAATTATTCCATCTCATCAAAGCAATGGAAATCCGCTGAATAATGTCAATACAAAAATTCCATTGTATAGGGTACCAGTTATCATTATAAATAACGCACCTTCTGTAGTAACATTACTTCTAGTTAAGATTTTTTTTGTTATAACGGTATAGTTTTTCAAACTATAGCCATTAAAATCCGAATGTTTTTAACGTACGGTAAATGTGACAGGTGTTGTGGGTAATTGTAAACAAGCTGAAGTTTACAACATATTGTTGCTGTTTTAAGTTGGCGATTAAACAACATAATGAGCTTTGCAGCTAAATGTTCTACCAGGGAAAACACACATACACTCGGTATAGCAGTAAAACAACGTACTATTTATACACTTGACTTTCGGCGCCTTAGTAAATCCTTTAATGTTAGTGGTGAAATGTGTGTACATGTGTTGGTTTGTTCTATAAAACAAATATACCACTCTGAAACTAATCTTCCACTCATAAACCCTTAGATTCAATCAATAGGCCAATTTAAAATAAGTCTCCTTATTTTTAATACGCGAGAGACTTAATACTGCGAAGAGTGTGTGCTGTTTAAGATTTATTTTATGATAACTTGTCTAAAATACAACTCCTGAAAGGAAAGGAAATTATACGGAAATTAAAAATATATGTTGCGATGACCACTCTACGAAAAATGCATATATAAATATCGTACGAAACCCCAAGACAGGTCGAAATATGCATTGTGAACGGATCTAAAGACTTTTTAAAGTGAAGCTGTCCTTAAGTGTATTGTATTATAACAATTATGCACAATCATCCACGTTTGACGCCTCAAACTACTTTAATGTACTATATTGAAAGTTGATCTTAAAGATAATGAATAGAACCTTTTTAAAAGAATTAAAACAACCCTCCCGGAAAAGCTTGTCTGCTCCTGAAAGCATAAACTATTTTCCGTCATATAAATCAATTAGTGGGATGAAGGGTTTAATTTATGATCTAAATGCACTAGATAACCGTACAACACTCATTCAAAGCCGGACTGTATTCGATGATTAGTTAAAGTCTTGCTGAGATGTGTACACTTTTATCAAACATATTAGCAGCTTGAGCATCCACAATAAATGTCTGACAGTTTGAGGGGCAAAGATGTCCAATGCTATGGCCACAGTCTCGTAAACTAGTACACTGATCTATACAGAGCTATTTTGGTTGTTATGGTGTCAAAAACAACAAATTTATGCCACCTTTCATCTTTGTTTTTGTTATGGAAAGATTGTGTTGAGAACAACAGTCAATGAAAGCTGACAAGCTGCATTGTTGTGAACTCTAGTTGTGCTGAACATGGGTTAGGAGTACTTTTAACCCTTACCGTGTGGCATAGTTTTGGAGACGTTATTCTGAGTGGTTTGTCTCAATTAGTGCCTCACTCAACACCACGCCTGTCTGTCCATGCGTCTCATAGATATATATATATATCCGGGTCAATTATTGCAAACTACTAGCCTGACCTAGATACTTTCGTGAGTCGCACAGTAAGGGTTAACAGTAACGAGTGGGATAACCTATTTGTGGTAGGTCTAATTAACTTTTCAGGACAGTAATGAAAGTTATGTAAATTTTGCAATATTGTCTTTTAACCCTTACGGTGTTGAATTAATTTGTGATTTGTTTTCATTAACTGATGTTTGAGTAAGAGTTTTTAAACAAACTGTAACTATAAGCTTCTACAACTGTTTTCAGGCTTCTGAAAGCAAAACCCAGCAAAACAAGACATGTTATCACTGAGTCAATCTCCTCACGGAAATACACCACTTCTTTGTGTTTGTTATGGAAGGATTGTGTTGAAACCAACAGTCAATGGAAGCTGACAAGCTGCGTTGTTGTGAACTTAACCCTTTAAGTGCCAAGTCCAATATTTGCCAGTTTTAATATTTCAATTCCAAACAAAATAGGCTGTTGAAAACCTTTCCCATGGTGATTTGTTTGAAAGACCTCCTGCAAAATACCACGGGGATAGGCTTTCAACAGCACAAGATGATCACAGATTTATGTCACGATGAAATCAGTTCAGCACTTAAAAGGTTAAGTAGGGTTGAACAAAGGTTAGAAGTAGTTTTAACAGTAACCTCTTTTCAAAACCTATCCTGTGGCAAATTGTTTAAAAGAGCTCCTTTCAGTAACCACTTTTCAAAACTTATCCTGTGGCAAATTGTGTAAAAGAGCTCCTTTCAGGAGCACTTTTAAACAAGATACCACAAGATAGGTGTTTAACAGAAGATGGTGG
>JAULCD010203076.1:0-16513 GCA_032361085.1 Calliostoma canaliculatum
TGAGGTCTTCTTCCATTGCTGGTGTCTGCCCAGCTGATGACCTGGAATGTTTTCTCTGATCTGACAACAGCAGCATAACATCTGGTCCCGGAATTGATAGGATTTGACCAATGTTATGACACTTTCCTGAACAGATTAACAGTACATTGAGGCTGGGTGTTTAGAAGTGTGTCTGTCTGCCCACTGGTCAACCAGGACATCTGCTGCTGGGAGACCAGGACACAACCCATCAGTGAAACATCTGTTGTGAGATGGTGTTAAACCCCCAGTAACTGCTGCTGCTACTACTACTGCTGCTGCTACTACTACTACTACTACTATTGCTGCTGTTGCTGTTGCTACTATTACTGCTGCTGCTGCTGCTACTATTACTACTACTACTACTACTACTACTACTTCTACTACTGTTGTTACTGTTAAGACTACTACACTCCGAGTCTGCAGAGTATCAATCCAACTACTACTGTTACTACAACATGACAGCCCACTATTACTGTTACTACCACTGCTGCTACTACAACTGCTACAACAACTGCTACAACTGCTACTACAACTACAAGACATCTGTCGGTGAAATACCTTTCATATGAAGCTGATATCAATTCCCAGCTTACAGCTACCATTGTGAGACAGCAAGTCTCTTGGTGATCACATGGTCACATAGCAACAGGACCTTGCACTGAAGATGCCACTGCCCAATTGTTTATGGCCGATGGTTTCCGTGGATGTTCTACGGTATTGACTTTATCCTGATTTATTGAGCTAAATTACCATCTTGAACAGGGCCGGGAGTGCAGTTTTGTGTACTCATCTAATCAACTTTCGGTGGTTTTGGATCAGCTGATGCAGATAAGTGATGTATTAGGTGATGAATAGAGTGATGCTGTGTCGAGTTCAGGATCATAACAGAGATTTGTGGGTGTTGGTGAAGGGGGCAGCATTTATTCATCGGGGCAAAATGGACTCCTGACTTTTGTTTCACAAAAGTCCTGCAAGGTTATGAGCTTGTAGTCGCATGACTTAATAAACACTGGGCCAGTGGGTTTGGTTGGCAAATACCAAAATCGTGGTAAACTGTACAGTTTGACAACACTTTAGACATTTGTAACTCGAACCCACTGGAGTCATAGTATTTCGACATGGGCCAGTGGGTTCAGTTTACAAATACTAAAATCTTGTAAACTGCCCATTTCAAAGAAAAACTTGTTTTTCTTAAGAAAATGTACACTTTACAATGATTTCAGCATTTGTGTTATATTTGACATTACAGAACAGTAATGAAGAATAGAACAACATCTTAGAGATAGTCAGGAAGAGATGAGAGAATACATGCCAGGGCAACAATGCCAGATGCATGAAGCAACACAGTAATAGTAAATTTGGCATTAGTTTACAAATGCCAAAATAATGGTTAACTCTGCACTTTCTAAAGAAAAAAAGTTGTTTTTTTAATGTGTACAGTTAATAATGATTTAGCATATTTGTGAACCAAACCCATTTGACTGAGTGACATGATTTATGAGACTGTCGCATTACATAGATTTGGGGAGTGGAACCCTGTCAGGAATCTGGAGGAGAATTAGTGCTTCTGATTGGAGATGTGCCAAACCTTATCATTAGTTCTAGTTTTACCCTAAAGAGGTTCTGGCTGTCACTGTTCAGGGCGGCCCTGTTTGGTAAATGTCATCCTGATTGTCATGTTGCGTGACTTTGTGTGAGCATTCTCTTGAGAAAAGATGAGTAAGCTCAATGCAGGAGGAAATCCTGCACTACTAATATGGTTATTTGATGTAATGAAACCAACAATGTTCAGATTGTATTTTTAAACCAAGTATTGTAGCATTTCCCTCTGTTTGGTTTAAATAATAAAATATTTTCTAACACAATAACAGATTCCCTGGGTGGAATTCAAACCCATGTCTCCTTGTCTAAGATATTATGTGGTATCACTGTGCTATTCTGCCAACATTATAGAAAATGAAGAACGTATATGTCCAAGGTATCACATGATACGTAGCCTAAACCTTATGGGATCAAGTCAATCGAGCGTGTGGAATTGTTTTACTTCAGTTTGACTAATCTGTGATGTTTATCAGGGGATTGCATACTTCTCTATCACCAATCCAGTATAATTTGGTGTCCAAGAGAGCCCACTTCCAGGGTTTCCAATTTGTCTGGTGTCTAATGGCTGAATGTTCTGGGATTAATTCCCGTCCGCTACTTGACTACGCGGGCAGGGATTACTGTAATAGCTTAGTGAAGCTCTACAGTGGAGGCATTATTGGTTGATGGGGTGATTGCAGATCAGGTTGCATGAAGGTTTGTAAGGCTAAGATATCTTAACTTTAATCTTGGCGCTCTCTTAACGAGAGCGCTAAGATGAGAGTTAAGATATCTAAGCTTACAAGAACTTTAGGATGAAAGTTAAAATATAATTAACCTTATGAGAGCAATGTGGTCTTTAAGAAAAACATTTTTATGCCTTAGCCTTTTACTAAGATGAAAGTTATGTAACCTTCATGTTGAAGGTCTGGGTTGTGCAGCAGGGCTTATGTTTGACTTAATGTTCGATGTGACATGTGATACACACAGCTATTTCATGGTAATGTGGTTTTTGGGTGAATATATCTTTGTCATTTCTGACATCAAATTGTGTGGTATGAACTCAAATAGCTTAGTAATAGATCTTTATTGGTTTTGATTTACCAGATAATACAGGAATGTAGATTTGTCAAACTGGTTCTCTGGAGTCCACGTTTATGGTTGATGTTGTGTATAAGAACTGTAAATATAGGCCTTTAAGACTGGCCATGAAGCCTGTTGAAAACCTATCTTGTGGTAATCTGTTTGAAAGAGCTCCTTCAGGAGCTCTTTTAAACAGATTACCACAGCCTTTGTAGGTTTGAACTTGACACTGAAATGGGAAAATATTTTTGCTTTGCACTTAACTTTTGATTTTCATCTGAAACATGGAAAACTTTTGATTTTCATCTGAAATATGGAAAACTTTTGATTTTCATCTGAAATATGGAAAATTGGAATAGTAAACCATAGCATTGTTACGCAGTTCACGTGATCTTTCAGCTGACTCATTCACAGTTTTAACATGATACAACTTATTTTTTATGAAAGAATGATCTTTAAAGTGACATATCACATAAAGGCAGATACTCTGTCGGAGATTGGTGTCATGACTGACAGTTGGTTGTCCACTTACACTCTGTAGGCACTCAGTAGTTGGAGGGGGAACACTACCAGACCGGATGTGACTCAAGCACTGAGAGCAGTTTTCAGGAAGACAGCATGGATGTGTGGTTGGGATTACTGTTTTGTCCAATCAGGTGGAGGCTCATTGTTAAAGTCTTCGTTTTTCTTCTTCTCCTGTTTCTTAGTTTTACCTTAATATATTTTTTGGCCACAGAGATTTCGTTAAATTTTCTTTTCTTTAATTATTTATTTTTGACAACAAAATGTTTCTTAAAAGTAAATCTTATAATATCACAATCAGGTATAAGTACCTAATTGTGATATTATTTCATGAGAAGTCATTTCGACAAGGAAGTGTATTGTTTTATTAAAAATATAAAATTAGAAAACAGCTGGTGACTGCAGATGACACATATTTTATTGTCCGCATGATTTAGTTGCAATGCTTATTCCTGCTTGCATGACAATTGTATCATAAAGCTCAAAATATAGGATTTGTTGTTGACATGCTGGTTTGTGACTCATAATATGATTTCGTCATAACCCCGACATTGTTCTCACAAAATAGTTGTAGATTTGCGTCGGAGGTTCAACTAGGGGAAAGTTGGTAACAGATGGCATTTATGTTGTTAACCCTTATAATGTGCTAAGTCCATTTATTTCTCATTTTAGTGCCGAAATTTCAACTGAAATTGGTTGTTGAAAACCTATCCTGTGGTAATTTGTTGAAAAGAGCTCCTTCAACAAATTATCACAGGGTAGGTTTTTGCCAGCACAAAGTGGTCAGTGTCTAAAAAAAATCAATTTTAATTTCGAATTGAAAGGGTTAACACTTTAAAACTTTATAATTTTCGCTGCTGTTTCAGTTTTTTACCTGCCTTGGAGTATGAATTTAAATATTAGTGTTTGATTTCAGAAACATTGTGTGTACTTCGGTTTAATCCGTACTGAATTGTGCTGGTGAAAACACACCCTGGGGTAATTTGAAAGAACACCTAAAGCTCTTTTAAGCAAATTACGACAGGATAGGTTTTCAACAACCTGTTTTGATTTGAAATCATGTGGGCAAATATTTCACTTAGCACTTCACCGATTAAGGCTTATTTCATACATTTGAAATATTTTGTACATTTTCCTTACAACGATTATCTTGTTTTGCAGGTCTCTGATTAGTTCACGTATCCGGACATCGCGTTCCCATGAATCTCTGCTGACCACGCCCTCCAGCATGCACTCGATCGACCTGACGGCGCCGGACCTCGAGATCAAGCCCCTCCACAGCAGCATTCTGGGACAGGACCACTGCTTCCAGGTGTCAACCAGCCATGGCAGCAAGTACATCTCCTGTCGAACTGCCGACGAGAGGGACAAGTGGATAGAGAGGTAGGTGCACTTTTACAGAGGCAAAATTACATAACCACATTGGTGATGCAGGCTATCCTCCTGCCGTTGCGATATAACTAAAAAATTATTGAAAACAACATTAAATCCTAACTCACTCATTCACAGAGGCAAAAGGTCATGTGTCCATATTCAAATTTAAATTCCATCCTCAGTGTTGAGAATTATCTAAGGATGCACTGCTGCAACACAGTATCACCCTTGGTTTTCAAGGACCAGCCTAATCTCGCAGTTTCATTTAGTCACATAATCACATTGGTGATGCAGGCTGTTTCCTGCAATAAACTTTGGTGCTGGAAGATTGCTGAAAATGACGATAAATCCCAACTCACTTTTTGGGGGTTTGTGTTAGTTCAAAAATTTCAAGACAAGATAGTTGCATTGCATGTGGAAGGCTTGGCAGAAAATTGCCTGCATAGCATCCTATTTAAGTTTAAGATAATTAAAACATCTCCTGCAATTTTCGAATATTTATGAAAATAGAACTTGTGCACAAAAATAAAGAATTCAACATTCCCAATTTATTTAGTATTTTTTAATGACAATTTTTAAAATGGATTTATTTTTAAAATGAAATAAAATTTATCCCACTTGCATTTCAGCTTGAGAAGGACTGTACGACCAAATCAAGAAGAATGCCGGCGGACTGACAACTCATTAAAACTTTGGGTGATCGAAGCGAAAAATGTCGCACCAAAAAAGAGGTATGTTATTTAATAGAATAAAAGCTTCGGGGTTTTCTGTCCAGCAGAGGAATCAATAACACCATGTGCTTAGAAATAAGTTTCCCAAGAAACCTTTGTTCAAATTACGCTACTGTTCAAATTACGCTGCTGTTCAAATAACATATTCTGGCCATCTTTGCTTTGCGATTAACATGACATCTGTGTTTGAGCACATTATGAAGAACCTAGTCCATTGTGGAAGACTCCTAGGTACCATTAGCTTTGTCCAGTGGGATTGCTTTGAAAGGATTCAGGGATTAAATCCTTAAAGTGCTGAACCCAACATTTGTCCATTATAATTTCCAATTTCCAACTTAAATAGGCTGTTAAAACCTATCCTGTGGTAATGTGTTTAAAAGAGCTCATACAATAGCTCTTTTAAACACATAACCACAGGTTAGGTTTATAACAGCACAAGGTGGTCAATGTTTTAAAACTTTGTTAATTCCTATTCAGCACTGTAAATGTTAGCAGAGGACTATGTCAAGTGCTTATGTTAGTCAATACACTGCTAAAATCTAAAGAAAAACAAATTCCCAAGGATTTTAGATCACCTGAACCAAACGTTTCTTCACACTTGACTTTTTGGACAATTTTCATAGAAGTTTTGTTGATGACAGGTGCTAGCAGTTAAGCAGGGCATGCTTTTCCTTTCACATACTAGATTGCATCATTGATGGTCAATAAATCATACATACTACTTTCTGCCTCGACTTTGTGTCCACTGTCCATAATAGATTGAGATCATTCCACGCATTCTTAGTGTTAAGATGATTGTAAGCGATTTTTAAAACAATTACCTCTGGAGTTGTTTCTTATTATAGCCTTAGGACTGTCATAGTGCAGAAATTGATTTGGATCCGGTGCCAAATGGCATCAGTTCCAAAGAGATATCTGCGCTATGACAGTTGTAAGCCAGTGCTATATTTTAGCACTTACAATCAACTTAGTCTTAGATCGCTTTGAGGAACGGGGCCCTGAAGGTTAAATCCTTAGTTTATCGTCTGAGCTCAAGTGCTAAAATTGACTTCAAAGTAAACTAACGTGAAGCTTCAACAGGCAGCTGTCTATTCTGAAGGTTAGCTCAGTCTTCAGTTGTTCATTCGATCACATGTACCCAAACTTTAAAATAAGCGTTTTGTAAAGTTTTTCAGCAAAGCAAAATATTTACTCAAGGTTGCTAAGGTTTTCAAGTACGTGTGTTTACAATTGGTATGATATTCTCACCCAGTTGGTTTTGGTTTGATGAAGAGCAGTACTCAAAAGATGACAGGTTCTTGACTTGAAACATCTCCCAATGGATGCCAAGAAAAATATTGCTTTCTCTTGTTAAGATCTCTTTGGGGTATTGCCATGGTTTTAGGCAGAAGCTGATGGGTCCTTGCAGTTAACTAGGTTCTCACAGATCTTGGGCTCGTTCCACAAAACTCCTGTATGCTAAGGAAGTGTTAACTTTCATGTTAGCGCTCTCGTAACGAGAGCGCTAAGATGAAAGGTAACACGTCTTAGCCTTACAAGAGTTTAATGTAACTTAACCTTGCTTCCTGCCTGCCGCTAATGGCTGTGATATTGCTCAAAGTGGCGCTAAACAATAAGGCTAAACTCGCTCACTCACTCAATCACCCACCCACTCACTCACTCACTTGATCACTCACTCGATCACTCACTCGATCACTCACTTGATCACTCACTCGATCACTCACTCGATCACTCACTCAATCACTCACTCGATCACTCACTCACTCACTCTCACTCACTCGATCACCCGCTCACTCACTTGATCACTCACTCACTCAATCGATCACTCACTCGATCACTCACTCACACGATCACTCACTTCTTGTGTTTGGTTCATAAGTCAGAAGAGAAAATGTTCAAGAGTCATGAAGAAATATTGTCTAAGACTGATCTTAGCGTACAAAGCTTTGTGGAGGGGTCCCTGATACTTATGACTTGAATATTAGAGGAATGTCAAGTGGTCCAAGTTGTTTCTGTAAAGCATCCACGAACCTTTTCATTGAGATCAAAAGGACTGGATTGTTTACTTAAATTCCGTTGACACTTGAGTTAGATAGGAAAGAGTTGTATGAATAGTTGCTATGTGAAATTTGTTCATATTTATAAAAATATATCAAAATCAGTGGAAGTCTTATGAAGTTTTTGAAGCTATTTTTATTTCAAACTAATTTCAATGTCAATGTTCAAATTCCAGTCTTTTTAAAACCTATCCTGTGGTAATGTGTTTAAAAGAGCTCCTACAGGAGCTCTTTTAAACAAATTGCCACAGGATAGGTTTTCAACAGCACAAGACAGTTTTAAGTTTGGCTGAAATCAACTTAGCACTTTAAGGGTTAAAACTTCAAACCTATCATAACAATTATGTTACTATAATGGCAAATCTTCACCTTCCTTTCTTCTCACCAAAAACCATGATTTCTAAACACAAATGTTTACCCATCTCTAACAGCATGTTTTCAGATCAATTAAATAAATTTCCTGTTTATAACAGAAATATTTTTCACCTAAGATTATCATGTTTATATTATACAGTCTTTCTATGTCAAATCTTCCCTCTCTTTATCTCCCTCCCACAATCAGAATCTTGAATCCCCTTGGCTGCCCCATGGCGCTACGCTAATACAGGTGTTCCCTAGGGCAGTCTTCTCCCTCCTATCTTTTTGATGTTATCACTGCAGCCCAGAGCTCGTTTTCACCTCTATGTATAGTGTGTGTAAATTCTGTCCAGTTCAAACACCCCCTGTAGAGTTAAATAGGCTTTCTTGTCAATCACGCAGGATATTAACTCCACTAAGCTGGCAGTTAGTTTTGTGCTCTTGCGTTATCTTCTTACAATGTTTTTATCATGTAGAGACAGCATAACAAGGCATTACCTTCATTTACTTTAATATTTAGCAATTTTCGAAATAAGTTATTTCTAAACTTATCAAATTTTAACAACCTTTCTTTACAAAATGAATGTTTTTTTGTTGTTTTAATTAAGTATTGGTTGTCAAATATATTACAATTTCTTTCATTCTCTGATTTGAATTACTCTATTGATTTTTTATAAACACTAACATTATTTTTTGGATAAATTTGTTTCAATGGAAAGAAAAGAATTCTGAATGAACTCCGATGGATAGGTCATCTTCAGCAGTATTTGGATATGACTTTTGTAGCTTTGAAATATTTCACATTTTAAACAAAAAAATGTTTCCAATTTAAATCTAACTATTTGCTTTGACTGTTATTCACAAGCTTTTGGTTTGAAATCTTCCCATGTCCTTGTTTATTCCTGACTTCAAAGGTTTCTGTTTGTTTTTGCGACTGACCCTCTAAGATGCTTTTAAGCTTCGGATACTGCTAGCTTTGGTGCAGGGTTGGAGAGGGCCTTTGACTATGCTCAATCTGTGAGCTTGAACTTGGGAGAAGATTAACCAGTTTTAATCCTTAAAGGGCTAAGCTCAATATGTGTCCATTTCAGTGACTAAAAAATACAATCTAAATAGGCTGTTAAAAAGCTATCTTGTAGTAATTTGTTTTAAAGAGCTCCTATAGGAGCTCTTTGAAGCAAATTACCACAGGATAGCTTTTTAACAGGACGTAGTGGTCAGTTTAAAATTTTACTAATCCTAATTCAATATCTGAAGGGTTAAATTTAAATTATCAATCAATTTTATTGTCTTTTGTACAACATGTTTACATTTTTGAAAACCTGAGGATGATTTGGTCAGTTGTATTGAATTACAGGTTAGATGTTTAAACAACGAACGCTATGTGGTCACAGTTATTCTCAACCAAGTTCAACACTATAAGGGTTAAAATGCGAGTTATTTCTCAACAAACATCATTCACCTCAGTTATTTCATGCTCTTCTCACATGTTTGCATGTAATTCCTGAAATCTTTCAAACACCAAATGGGGCAATCTGTTTATTCTCACTTTTAACCCTTGTAATACATCAAATTCTGATTTTATTATTTTATGTACAATTTAAATAGGCTTTTGAAAACCTATAACCTTAGTAGGTGGTTAAAATAGCTCTTTTAACAAACTACAACAGAATAGGGTTTTTAACACAAAGTGGTCGGTTATAAATTCTATTAAACGCGGCTCTTTTAGGGTTAAATTAAAACAATGGCAATCATTCGAATTGTTTTCAGACTTTTTTCCCCTTTTTTGTGTATAAATTTATAAACAGCCTTTTAGAAAATTTCAGATATTTTTTGTTGAATTGATTTTACAATTTTAACATGTTGCTAGTTACATGTTTAACTTCAGCATGTGAATAAAAAACGAAAGAAATTTAATATTTATTCAACATAAATTAAACTTTTTTTTGCGGAGTTAAATCCCATTGGTTTGATTTTCTGTGCATCTAGTTAACCCATTTTAGTGTTCATATTTTAACTGAAACAGGCTGTTGAAAATCTATCAAATGTTAATGCTCCTGTTAGAGCTCTTTTAAACAAATTGTCACAGGATAGATTTTCACAGCACAAGGTGATCACAGTTTTAGGACTGGTTGAAATCATCTCGGCACTTTCAGTGTTAATATAGGTACAATTGCAACTAATAGCTGATGAATTGCTCAAAGGGTCGTTAAACAATAACTCACTAACAGAACTATTTGTACACAAACCCTCCACATGCGACTGTTAGTCTAAACATGTGAAGCAAATAAAACAAACAACTGAAACATATGGCCAGGGAACCCATGTGACAGAAGTCACGATACTAAAATGCCCACTGGGTTTTTATCAAAATGAATTTTCCCACGAGTTTGTGTAGGTTTGGCTGGCCATATTTTCCAGCTCAGGGTTGTGTAGGGTGGTATTAAACAGCTATTATATACAAGAGGGGTGGGGTGTTCTTCATCCCTATAAACAGCCCCCAGCTGCGCAGTATTGTTTGTATCAGCTGATTATCATTCACCTTAATATTAACCCTAAGATTACTGAAGGGATTTTATTTGGACTTAAAACTTTAAAAAAAACATCTCTGCTAATGTCTTCTAAGTGGTGCTAAACATTAACTCACACTTATAAGGACTTTAAACTGACTATCTTGTACTGTTCAAATCTATTGATATGTTCAAAAGAGCTCTTGAAGGAGTATTGTTCATATCAGCTGATCAGTGATCGCCTGTACATTAACCCTTACAGTGTCAAAGGGATTTTATTAGGAATTAAAACTGACGACCTTGTGCTGTTCAAAACCTATCTTGTGATAATTTGATTAAAAGAGCTTCTAAAGAAGCATCTAGAAATGATGTGAAATGTTTCTTGGTCATATTTAAAAAAAACAACAACAAATTATTCCAATTATAAATGTATACTTTGTTTTTCAGATATTTCTGTGAGATCTTGCTGGACAAAACGCTATACGCCCGGACCTCAAGTAAACCCAAAAATGAGATGTTGTTTTGGGGAGAGCATTTTGATTTCAAGTAAGTGTAACTCACACTAAATATTAATGTAAACACTTTTCATTTACAGTTAAAGAATAAATTGATAGTAAATGAATTTGTGATAGTTTACAATTGAAGCTAAAGAGAAAGTTACAAATGTGATTTAATTATTTTTTTCAGTAATATACCATTAGCAGAGTTTATCACAGTCAACTTGTATCGGGAAGCTGATCGTAAGAAGAAGAAAGACAAAAACACTTTCATTGGTGAGTAAAACTGAGGATTACTGTATCTTTTCATTTCTGACATTTCTTTTATGTGAGCTTGAAATATTTTTTTAACAATGTGAGGAAATTATTTGGTGAGAATCTAGTCTTCCTTTATTTACACAAAAGCACTGCCTGATTCTTGTTTAAACATCCCCCACCAGTTAAACAATTGCTACCTTACAGGGTAAAACAATTCCACCTTTTCGTACACAATGATCTGTATGCTTGTGGCTCGTAATTATCAAACACAAGCAGGGGACTGTTTCACAAAATCGTCGTAAATTTACGAAGTCGTAAACCATGTCTCGGGTCAGTGAGTTCGAATATACAAATGCCAAAAATCATTGTAAACTGTTCATTTTCCAAAGAAAAACTTGTTTTTAATGATTTTTGGTATTTGTAAAACCGAACCATCAGCCCAGTGACGTGTTTACGCCTGCTTTGTGAAACATGACCCGGCTGCGGGACTGTTGACAATGTAAATTGTTACTTCCTCCCGCGAGTTTCTCACATTCAGATCCAATAACTTCCTTCGCAAGTTTCCATTTTAGGGTCCTTAGTGTCATTTCCGCGTCTTTGTGGCCACACGGACAAATTTCTAAAATTGTTTCATCGATTTGCGAGTACATGCAAAATCCGCTTGTCAATTCGCTGTACTAATATGAATTACGAGGTTTTTAAGAACGTTATGGCTAACTTGTTTGATTAAATGTTTGGTCGTAAAGTTTTGTCAAATTGAACTTGTGTCTCGGAACGCTGACTCATTAAAAGTGTTGACTCGGCAGTTTTGAGATTGTCAACAAACACAGCATGTTTTGTTGATGTTTCTGATGTTTATGCTGAAGTTCATTGAGGAAACCGTCTATACTTTATACAAGGGCTCTTAACCCTAAAAGTGCTGGGTTCATTTCAGAAAGATTTTGCGTTATATAATTGTCTTCCATTACTTACAACTGTGACCACCTCATGCAAATGAAAACATATTCAGTGGTAATTGGTTTAAAAGAGCACAAACAGGATCTTTTCAAACAAATTATCACAGGGTAGGTTTTCAACAGTGTATTTTTGTTATAATTTGGACACTAAAATGGGCAGATTTTGTGCTCGGCACTTTAAGGGTTAATAAAACTACACAATATTTTGGAAAGTTTAACTTTTAAAGTGCCAAGTTGATTCCAGCCAATTTTAAAACTGTGACTTCCTTGTGCTGTTAAAAACGTATCCTGTGATAATTTGTTTAAAATAGCTCCTGTAGGAGCTCTTTTAAACAAATGACCACAGGATAGGTTTTTAACAGCCTGTTTCAGTTTGAGTTTGGACACTAAAGTGGGCAAATGTTGTGCTCACCACTTTAAGGGTTAACATGTAATTATGTCATTTCTTCAACTTCTTGGTTAAATTTCTGAAATTGAATTATTCTCAAAAGTAATTTGAAAGAAGAATTTAATTTTTATTTTAAAGTTAATGGATAAAATAAATAATGTTAAAAATAATAGTTTACATTGAAAATAATCTTTATTATTCACTGTGCTACAAAAGATGTTTTTTTATGTGGAATTGTTTACATAACTTGGGTCATATTTCTGACATAACTTGTTTGTATTAACAAAGAAATCCTGTCACATTTTTAAAAGAAATGTGTTTATTGACGACACTTGACAGTGGAATGTTTGTCTGTTGCAGGCTATATCAATCTGGCTATTGCAGACTTCCATAACCGCCAGTTTGTAGAAAAATGGTGAGTCCTTATCACTCAGTACCTCTGCTGCACAGAAGTAACAGATCAGCTCTTAATTCATTTTTATTTGAATTTTTCTTGTGCTGTTAAGTCCTATCTTGTGGTAAACAAATTTTAAACACTCGCTGCCCTATTCCTCAAAGCGATCTTAAGCAAAGTTGATCGTAAGTACTAAAGTATAACATTGGCTTATGATTGTAGCGAAGAGATCACTTTGGAACTGGTTCCAAATCGAACTCTTCACTACAAAAATCTGTAAGCCTATGATAAGAAACAAATTCACAGGACATTGTTCCATTGTTCATTGCAGGGATTTACATCGATGGATAAATTTAGGAGTCCCTGGGACTTGCAACTAAGAATTTTAGGGGTCCCAGGCTATAACTTGGGGATCCCACTCTAACACAGCTTCTTTGAAATATTTTCAGGGCCTCGTTTCTCAAAGCGATCTGGGACTAAGTTAAATGTAGGGGATATTTGAAATAAAGTCCTGTGGATTTGTTTCTTATCATATAGGCTTACGACTGTCGTAGTGCAGAGATTGGCACTGGTTCCAAAGCGATCTCAGCGCTACGACAATCGCCAGCAAGAATACTGATTTTGTGGTTTTCTTACGTCCTTTCGTACGCACACGTAAATATTATTGCGTCCATTGTCAAAATTTAAGCATATGGGACGCAGGATTTTGCGTCCGGTAAATTCCTACATTGTTTTTTTACTGTATTGTACTCCACAGGTTCACAGCAGCTTCGGGTACAGTCGGCAAGGCTGGGAAGGAGACCAAGAGTGACCTGCCCTTGATTCGGATCAAGGCTCGGTACCAGACTGTAGAAATCCTGCCGATTGAACTGTATCAGGATCTAGTAAAGGTATGAACAACTACATGTAGAAAATATCTCTTTAACCCTTAAAGTGCTGAGTGGATTTCAACTAGTCTTTTTAAACTGTGACCACCTTTTGCTGTTGAAAACCTATTTTGTGATAATTTGTTTAAAAGAGCTCCTGTAGGAGCTCTTTTAAACAAATTATCCTAGGATAGGTTTTCAACTGTCTGTTTCAGTTGCAATTTGAAAACTAAAATAAGCAAATGTTTCGCTTAGCACTTTAAGGATTAACATCCAAAATGAATTTTTTTTATAGATTCATAATTTCTCACAAATTTGTGAACTTCTATAATCGATTGTATAGTTGATCTATTTTAAATGAGATAGATTTAAGGGACCCTGAATAATTTTCTGCTGAATTTACCATCTGTCAATTCTCGTTCTGAATGTCAACTTTCATTCTCATTCCGGTAAATATAATGTTTCAACAAGTTTGTTACTTATGAGTATTTTTGTTACTTATGAGTGTTTATTGTTACTTATGAGTGTTTGTTGTTACTTATGAGTGTTTGTTGTTACTTACGAGTGTTTGTGTTCCAGTTCTTGACGACTGACTACTGCCAGCTGTGCGAGGCGGTGGAGCCCCACATGAACGTCCGCGAGAAGGAGGACCTCGCGACGACTCTCGTCCACATCATGCAGAAACTCAACCGCGCAAAGGACTTTCTGTCTGATGTCGTCATGTCGGAGATTTCTAGACTAGGTGAGTGATCTGTTTTAAAGGCATTTTGGAAGTTGTAAAAACAGAATGAGACCTTTATGGATGATCAACTTCTTTATGACACAGTAGTGACGTTTCAGTATAGATTCTTAAACCGTTTTCAAGCTTTAAAACAGTATAAGAATCTATATCAAAACATCGCTCCCGTGTAATAAAGAAGTTGTTCGATCATCCATGAAGGTTTGTCTCATTAGGTGAATGATATCTTCAATTTCACTGAGTTTTAAAACACTGATATTGTAATGTTGATATTTAACTTTTATATCACCACATTTTTTTAAATAGAAAAAGTCAATATGTTGTGGTCAGTGTATTGATGTATATGAGTAAACTGTGGATGTCTTTGTGTATATTATAATTCAGCTGTCCACCCACAGTTATCTGCTACAAATCTGTCTCAATTAATTTGTTTATTTTTTCTTTTTTTTCTGACTGAAATATCGTTTTAAAGTTAGTCATTTGATTACTTACAGACAATGAGCACCTGACGTTTCGAGGAAACAGTATTGCAACCAAGGCAATGGAAGCCTATATGAAACTGGTTGGAGAGAAGGTAGGTGTGCGCGTGTACCCTACGTATCTGCCCTGTACAGTACCTACAAAATTGACATATACACATGCAGACCGCTCCATTGCACCATTCACGCATAGAAAAATGAAATTGTGTAGTCAAATCGTTTATCCGGACCTTAGATATCTGGAAGTCGCGCCTTCCGATCAAATTTTACTTTAAACGAATTCAAAGCATTTCACAGACTTCATTGAAAATTCTTGATTCAGGTATACAGAAATTTGTTTATTCAGACAATTTCATTAAAAACGTAAGTGTCTGGAAAAGTGAGACACGAAAGATACTAAAACATGGTTGGGAACAAGGGTGAACAAGGGTGCACTACAAAACAAACAAACGAGCTGTCGGCCCACACACCTGTCTTTCTAAAGTAACCTCTGCACCTATACTTACAGAAGTGTATAACTATGACAAAGCTATACTTACAGAAGTGTATAACTATGACAAAAGCTAATCCCTGTTTCTGCCCCGCAGTACCTACAAGACACGCTGGGTGAGTTCGTCAAGTCGATCATCGACTCGCTGGACGACTGCGAGGTGGACCCCACCAAGGTGCAGAACAACGCCCAGCTGCAGTGTCACCAGAAGAACCTGGACATGTATTCCAACATGGCCTGGGTGAAGATCATCAACTCGTACTGCTACTTCCCCAGGTCAGTCTGCAACACTTTAACCCTCACAGTGCAGTATAGGGTTCAGTAGATTTGTAAACTGTGACCTCCTCGTGCCGTTAACCCTGACAGTGTTGAATAAGGTTTAGTAGGATCTGTAACCTCCTTGTGCCGTTAACCCTGACAGTGCAGTATAGGGTTAAGTAGGATCTGTAACCTCCTTGTGCCGTTAACCCTGACAGTGCAGTATAGGGTTAAGTAGATCTTTAAACTGTAACCTCCTTGTGCCGTTAACCCTCACAGTGCTGTATAGGGTTTAGTAGATTTTTAAACTGTCGCCTCCTTATGCCGTTAACCCTGACAGTGCTGAATAGGGTTTAGTAGATTTTTAAACTGTCACCTCCTCGTGCCGTTAACCTTGACAGTGCTGAATAGGGTTAAGTCGATTTTAAAACTGTCACCTCCTCGTGCCGTTAACCCTGACAGTGCTGAATAGGGTTTAGTAGATTTTTAAACTGTAACCTCCTCGTGCCGTTAACCCTGACAGTGCTGAATAGGGTTTAGTAGATTTTTAAACTGTAACCTCCTTGTGCTATTAAAAACCTGTCCTGTGGTATTTTGTTTAAAAGAGCTCCTTTAGGAGCTCTCTTAAACAAATTATCAAAGGATAGGTTTTTAGTAGATTTTGAAACTGTGACCTCCTTGTGCCGTTAACCCTGACAGTGCTGAAAAGGGTTTAGTAGATTTTTAAACTGTGATGTCCTTGTGCTGTTAAAAACCTGTCCTGTGGTAATTTGTTAAATAGAGCTCCTGTAGGAGCTCTTTTCAACTAATTATACCCCCGCTTACGAAGTAAAGCGGGGGTATATAGTGCTCAGCGTGTCCGTCCGTCCGTCCGTCCGTCCGTCCGTCCGTCTGTCCGTATGTCCGTCAGATGTCACATTTCGTTTCCGGAGCAGAACTCGAAAACCGTTGA
>JAULCD010203077.1:0-10631 GCA_032361085.1 Calliostoma canaliculatum
CTCTCTCTCTCTCTCTCTCTCTCTCTCTCTCTCTCTCTCTCTCTCTCTCTCTCTCTCTCTCCCTCTCTCTTTCTCTCCACTCTGTTTCGTATCTCATTTTCTCTTTTCTACCACACATTCATTCTCTTTTTGTCTCTATGTATCTTCTTCCTATGTTCTCTCCAATTTCTCAACCAATTTCTCTTCACCTGGTTTTATTCGTCCCTTCCTTCCTGTCCAACTTCCTTTTCTTTCTTTCTATCGCTGTTCTCTTTTACATTTTGTATTTACTCTTTCTCTATCCTGTCACATTTAATCTCCATCTTTTCAAGCTTCGCTCTCCCTATCTCCATGGGTATGCGGGATAGGTGAGTGATATATATATATATATATATAGATATATATACTCACGTGCAAAAGAAACGTCCCCAAACATTTTAAATTAGCAAACAACAGAAACACAAACACGAATAAATAAAAACGCTTTATATGAATAACAAAACTGTATGTAAAGCATGTGTGACATGCTTTGCATACATTTTTGTTATTAACATAAAACGTTATTATCTATTTGTGTTTGTGTTTATGTTGTTTGTTCCTAAAAATGTTTGGGAACGTTTCTTTTGCACGTGAGTATATAACAAAACGTGTCGCCCGTGTCTTTTATTTGAAATTGCTTGATTTCAACAGTTATGACATTTGTTAATCGAGTCTAATGCGTGAACGTGTCACGAGACTTGTCCTCAACTGAACAAAGTGCAAGATAAAGTGAGATAACGTATCACCTTTGACAGAGTTTCCAGCAGAAGTTCCTGGTCCAGGAGAACTACAGACCTGTACGCAAGATAAACTTTCACCAAGATATCTTGGTCTTCTTGGAAAGCTTTACCCTAGATTTGCCTCACAAAGCCATCATAAGTGTGGGACCCGATAACAAAAACACGTCAGTGAAGTACAGGTCGTAAATACCCCCTCCCGCATTTCACCCCCACCCCTTGCTTTAAATACCCTAAAAAGAAAATATGAAATAAGTAAATAAATATATGAATTGTTAGTTTCATAAGAGCAAATAGCTGTTTAAATCGTTAAACAGGTTCACAAATGCAACAATGTCCATGTAAAGTGCGAATTCTAAAGAGAAATCAGTGGTTTTGTATAAAGTCAGCAAATTTCACTAATTAATGACATCTTAAAATCTAATTCATAGCTCGAGGATATGTCGTAAATTTACGATGACTTTGTGAAACAGCACCCTGCTACTTGAACGTTTAACACGATAAACACACCGAGGTTACTAAGATAACCATGCCATACAGTGATTGTATTCCCTGTAAGTAGGATAGGTCCTGGGACAGACACCGTACATAGTACAGTTATTATCGAAGGATAGCAATTTCTGATATAAACAGTGTTGTTACTGCGCTGGAAGACTGCTATATCTACAGGGAATCCTCACAGTGGTTTGTACAAGTGTTCACAGGGGAAATTTGCTGGGGTTAAAAGTTTTAGAAGAAACTTGCTTGATAACAGTCTCATTATTACCCCGATACTATATTTATAATAACTTTTCCTAGCCCATTACATATAAACACAGATTTGTGGAAAACAACCTCAAAGAAATATATTAGTGTTGACATATCAGTGCAGATTAAATTGTTCTATACAGGGAAGTAGCGTAGTGTAAACTATTCTACACAGGGAAGTAGCGTAGTGTAAACTGTTTCTGTACAGGGAAGTAGCGTAGTGTAAACTGTTCTTAACAGGGAAGTAGCGTAGTGTAAACTGTTCTATACAGGGAAGTAGCGTAGTGTAAACTGTTCTTAACAGGGAAGTAGCGTAGTGTAAACTGTTCTTAACAGGGAAGTAGCGTAGTGTCCAGTCTTGTTCTGACCACGGTCCAGACAAGACCTCCCGCCCTGCGGCTCACAGCTATCAACACCGTGAACTCAAGGCAAATCCTCAAATATCTCAGCTGCCACACAGTCATACCAGCATACAGTCGTACAGCCACGGCTAGGTAATATTATTTACCATTACCACTGTTTTCAACACCTTAAACAGCCTATATTGCACCGTAGCGCACTGTGCACTCAGTTTTCTACATTTAGTTATATCCAATCAGCTATATCCACTCAGTTATCTATTTCACTTATACTCACTTAAGTATCTCAAAACAATACAATATCCATTAACATCTCAAACAGGGCAAAACACCTCATTTTTTTCTCTCACCAAACTAGGTCAAACACTTTCACTACCCACACGGTCACGCACCAATCACCCCCCATTGTTATCGCCACCAGCCAAGCGCTCCCACGGCCCTCTCCATAGGGCAAACAATGGAGGCCAATCAAGGAAACACCTCACAGCTAAAGCAACTTTCCAAACTCACAGCCAACGACATAGAAGTTGTAAATGGAAAACCAACTATTAAAAAATCAAGTGAACACCTAGTTCAAATCCACAACCAACAAACGGAAGATAACCGCTCAGCTCAACAAAAGAGACAAATTGAATCCGATTCCTCATCTAACGAAGATTCATCAACCTCATCATCATCATCAGACGAATCAAACATCGACGTTGAAACTATGGACACAACCAAAGGAGACGAAGGATACGCAGTAGTTTCACTCCACAAGCAAAAAAACAAAAAACAAAAAATTACAGAGGAATTCATTCCTCAACCACCAGTTTCACCAATAAAAAACAAAAACAATCAACCTCAACAACAAGCAAACCCTACCACGCAGGAAAACAAGCAAGTCTACATTAGCGCAATTAACAACAGCCATTCATACCAACTCTCAATAGACATAATACAATACCATTGCAACAAGCAAACAAACATCCCAATACAATCCATCAAAAGGCTAAACAAAGGTTACATTATAACAACCAGCCACCACACTTATGTCTCTCAACTTAGGCAAATCACTAACATCAATGGCACACAAGTCAAAGTACAAATACCACTATGGGTTAACCAAACACAGGGTTTCACAAAAATGGATAAACAAATAACCAACGCACAAATCGACGAAGCAGTCGAAAATACCAACAAACAAGGCAAATACCCAGAGATAATCTCTGCACAAAGGTTATACATCAACCAAAACCCAACACCATCAGTCAAACTAACATTTAAAGGCAAAATTCTACCAACAAGCATCAACTTTGGCCACTTTGGACATAAAGTTATACAACCAAAGCTTAAAATCCCAAATCAATGCTTTAACTGTCTCTATTTTCACCCTAAGCACCAACCCTGCAACAACAAAAAACGCTGCACAAAGTGTGCACGTAGCAACCATACCTATCAACAATGTAATCACAGCATGTTTTGTTTACACTGTTACACTCACGGTCATAGCTCCATCTCACAAAACTGCCCATTTAAACAAAAACAAATCAACAATGCAAACAAAACACCAACCAACAACAATCAACAGCAGCCCTTCATACCATCAAACCACTCAACACCTAAGGCAAACCACAAAGCTTCAACCCCTCACTCAACTCAACAAGATGTCGACGTAATCACATCAATCGTAAGGGATAAAACAACAACCAATGAAGAAAAACTAAAACAAATGGAAACCAGCTTTAAAACCAAAGGAATTCTACGAACCAGCTCATCAACTCGTACCAGGAACCAATCAGGACCCACAAGGTTTCAAGACGAAGAAACAGATGAAAAAACAACCAACAGTCAACCAATCACGGAAAGACTAAGACCAACAATACCCCCCAGAGCACAACGACAAAGACCAACAGCACCCCCCAGAGGAAGACGTCACGACGACAGGCAACAGCAACGGTCACGCCCACGACCAGCACCAAGGACTAAATTCTACTTTAACGGAGACTACCATGAAAAGCATATACTAGTAGAATTCATCACACAGGCAATACTCCTAGCTATACCCCGTTATAGTACAAGCATCACAGGACTCAACGACATAGCCTACAAAATATTCCAACTGGCAAGAAACCTAGGATTATACGCAGACCACATGGACATCTTCAACCAACAGGTCAACACCAGAAAAATCCACAGGCAAAACCAACAAAGGCAAACGTATAATTAAAACAAAAAGTAAACAACCAATACCTATTACCAAATACGGACTCCACTTTCAATCTAATCCAATGGAACTGCAACGGGCTACCATCAAAATTTGCAGAACTTAAAGGACTTGTACAAAACAACGTAATTCAAGCTGAATGTATCTTACTACAGGAAACTAAACTAAATACCAAAACCAAGGATAATTACAAACTACCAGGCTACCATTCCATCAGCAAACCCAGAGGCATAACCTACCAAGGAGGACTAATAATCTATCTCAAAAATAAATTCAAATATTCCACAATTGATAAACAAGTAAATAACATGGAACACCAGGCAATAAAAGTCAACATCACGGATGAAAAGGAAATAATAATAGTAAACATCTATATACCCCCAAACAACAAATTCAGCAAACAGGATATAAACCAACTTAAACAATTTACCAACTCAAGCTGCTTCATAGGAGGGGACTTTAATGCACACAATGACTTATGGGAAGAAAACCCCAAAACCGATCCAAGAGGCAAACTAATAGCAGATTTCATAGAAGATAACGAATTAATAATATTAAACCAAGGCCAAAATACCTTCCACCGACTATCAACAAACCAACAATCGGCAATAGATCTCAGCATCATTACTGCAGACTTATTTGATAAAACCTACTGGGACATAGGACAAGATACCTGGGGTAGTGATCACTACCCCATCCTTACTTCAATCCAACAACAGCAAACAGCAGAACCCCAAATCGCTGAAAGATACAACTTTAATAAAGCAGACTGGCAAAAATTCCAAAATATATGCGGATACAACATCAAGGAAGAAATAAAAAACCTGCCAACCGACGATTTCAACAGCCAATTAACCAAAGAAATAATAAAAGCAGCAAATATAGCCATTCCCAAAATCAAATTCAACAATAAACCACCCCCGGTACCATGGTGGAATGAAGAAATCACACAAGCACGAAAAGAAAGGAAAAAAACACTTAAAAAGGCAAAAGTAAACCAAAATCTAATCCCGGAAGCACAAGAAGCAAGGAAAAAAGTCAAACAAATCATAAACAAGGCAAAAACCACAACTTGGAAAGAATTCTGCAGCACCCTGGACTACAAAACTAACTCCAGAAAAGTATGGAAAAAATTAAACAATCTAAGGGGCAAATCCACCAAATCAGCTACAATAAATATTGCAAACTGTACTTCAAACAAAGAAACAGCAAACAAATTCGCCAACCATTTTGCACAAAGCAGCAACTCAGCCAACTACAGTCAAGAATTCCAGGACAAAAGCAACGAACAAGCAGCATATGTTAAACAACCTCCCAACCAGCAGGATATCACTAACAAACCATTCACAATCCAGGAACTAAAAAACGCATTTAAAAATAAAAAAGGCACAGCACCAGGTCCCGACAACACCAGCTACCTAATGTTAAACCACCTGCCAAAAAGAGTTCTCAATTTACTGCTAACGCTATATAACAAAATATGGAAAAAAGGAGACATACCAACAACCTGGAAACACAGCCTCATCATACCTATCCCAAAACCAGGAAAACCAACCGACCAAGTAAACTCTTACCGCCCAATCTCACTAACCTCTAATATATGTAAAATTATGGAAACCATGGCAAACAACAGGCTCCTCCACTACCTAGAAACCAACAATAAACTAAATAAAACGCAATCAGGATTTAGAAAAGGTAGATCAACTTACGACCATCTAGCCAGCCTACAAAACTATATCACAGTAGGCAAACTCCAAAGAAAATATACAATAGCAGTATTCCTAGACTTCTCAAAAGCCTTCGATATGGTCCATCGCCCATCAGTCATATCCAAATTACAACTAAAAGGAATAAACGGAGCAATGCTCAACTTCATACAATCATTCCTCAACCAAAGAACATTCCAAACTAAAGCAAGCAACGAATTATCTGATTACCATACCCAGGAAAACGGCACCCCCCAAGGAAGTATCATCTCCCCAACGCTATTCAACGTAATGGTGGACGACTTACTCTCCAACAATCCAATATCTGTCTCAAGCTCACAATTCGCCGACGACGCAGCCATATGGTCAACACATAGCAATATCAACACAGCCACCGAAAACGTGCAAACAGCTCTCAATATCATCCACGACTGGACCCAAAAATGGGGCTTCAAACTATCACCAGAAAAATCAGCAGCAGTCATCTTTAAATCACGCCAAAAGATAAAAAACCCAATCAAATTACGTATCAATAACAAGGAAATCCCAGTACACAAAAGTGTAAAATTCCTAGGACTCATTTTTGACCAAAACCTAACATGGAAAGAAAACACGGATAGTATAATAAGCAAATGTAAAAAAGATATAAATCTACTCAAATGCATATCCAACTCAAAATGGGGCGCCAACAAAGAGCATCTACTCATACTATATAAATCCCTCATCAGGCCCAAACTCAGCTATGGATGCATAGCCTACTTAAACATGGCAAAAACCCATGTAAAAAAACTAGAGTCAATACAATACCAAGCCCTCAAAGTAGTAACCGGAGCACTAAAATCTACCAGCCTAAAATCCCTGCTCATAGAAACGGGAGAGCTCGACCTCTACACCTACTGGAGAAAGCAAACCGCTGAATTTATAACAAGGGCAAGTCATACACCAATCATTCAACAAATTAAAAAGGACTACAACGAACTACCTAACAATTTAAAAAACAAACTAGGAATACACAAATACCTCCAAACCCCTTTCGCTCAAACAATGCAAGAACTCCACCAGGAACACCATATAGATAAGGTAAAAGTCGCCACCAACCCCTATAAGGATATTCTCCCACCAGCCGAAATACCGTTACTCAACGTAGACGCCAGACTATCTAAAGAAATAAACAAAAGTCAACCAAAGGCCACGGACAAAAATATAGTGCTACAACATATTCAAGAAAACTATGAACAACACTATAAAATATACACAGACGGCTCAAAAATCGAAAACAAAGTAGCAGCAGGCGTATTCATACCTAACAAAAGCCCACCAACAAACAGCTATATGCTACCCCACAGGCAATCAATATATACAGCGGAATTAACAGCAATCAATCAAGCCCTATACCTAAGTAATCACCTGCAAGGCACAAACATCGCCATATTCACGGACTCCCTAAGCTCTATCCACTCCCTTCAAAACCACGCCAACTCCTCACGAAGAGATATCTTAAACAGCATCCATATCGCCATAAATAAGCACTATCAACAAGGAAACTCCATAAACTTTGTCTGGATACCATCTCACATAGGCATAAACGGAAACGAACAAGCCGACAAAGCAGCCAAAAATGGAATAGACTACAAACAAAATATCCTACACATACCATACGGCAAAAAGGATATAAAAAACATTCTCGCTAAAAAATACATAAACAAACAAAATCAAATATGGGCAACAGAACACAGCCACACCCATCTTTACAGCATCCAGCCAATCACAAATACCAAATGCACAATCTATCATAAAATACGAAAAATAGATACCACAATCACCAGGCTAAGACTAGGACGCACAGCCACAAACAGTACTCTTCACAAATGGGGATTAAGGGACTCCCCACTCTGTCAAAACTGCAACACCACGGAAAACAATGAACACGTAATACTACAATGTCCTAATTACCAACCACAAAGAGTCAAATACCTCAACCAAGTAAACAACCTTACCCAACTACTTAGTAACAAACAAAATTACCCAAATCTAGGCAAATTCCTACTTGCCACCAAGCTATATAAAAAACTATAACACATTAATATTAAAAGCATATTACAAAGTCCTATCGCCACCGGCTATCCTTGTGTCCCCCGAGGTGTGATTAAACACTTATCACACCCCGGGGGACGCGGGAACTAGCGCGGGGACGGTCTCACAAACACAAATATGCATTACGTAGTTACCAAGGTAACTACAAATAACCAAGGAAGCTGCAGTGAAGGGAATTATTTCCTGGAACAGCTTACCACCAAATAAACCAATATCCCTTCACCGGTAACATACATACCTAAATAATAAACAACTTCCATTAAATACACACAGCAACCTTTGCTGTCTCTATACTAACACTAACTCTAACTGGCCATAACCCCCCTTTATTTTTCGTAGCCTTAAGCTATTTCCACTACGTGTCTAATGCTTGCATTAGACTGCCCAAACGAAGGCGGGAAGACTGCTAGGTACTAGTGTACCACAAAAAAGCACCAAAACCGGATGGGTAGTAGCCACTGTTCTTGCAAATTATTTTTTCTCCGGCAAGCAGACTGGGTTTTTTTTAACGCTAACTACTCAAACACTTACGCGCCCACTAACCCAGGCTTAAGCCCTTAATAACGGTAACGCGCACCTCGTCTGGTAGTAACTGGGTCTGGTGCAATGCCCCCCCGCCTACAAAGTGGGGAGGGCCAAGTTATCACATCTTTCCTATCAAAGCATGACTCCAAACTCTACAACAAATAACAACTAAACTACTTACAAACTTTCATTAACCCATCTACTCACGCTATCGGGTATTCTCTCAAATATCCAAATAAGCACTCATCATTACCACACCCTTGTCTGCACACCACTCCCTTGTATGTGTGTAAACACGGTACTAATAATATTACAAATTATATCTTCCAAATTCACCCTATACATTAATCCCCTACCCCATTTTACATGACGTGGAAACTTAGTTTCCACGCCAGTAAAATAAAACAAGTTGTAATGTAGGGGTTTCTCGTTTCTCACTACAAAACATTCCAAAATATCACTCCAAAATAAAATTAAAATATACACATAGCCGGTATCTACCAACCTGTGTTGTCATGGTACAATAAAATGGCTATCTTACTATTCCAAATTTACTATTTATTAAATACCCACCCCCACGGACATGGCCTCGGGACTAAACCCCCCACGCCTAGATAAATCACCACCTCAAACCAACCAACTTCAACAAACAGCACTATTGCTATAGCCAGGAAAGCCTCGGAAGCCCCCCCTCCCACTTTATTAATAATATCTCTATCAACTATTAAAGTAAATAAACGTCGCAAGCCTCGGAGAGCAAACGGGTCTACCTCGATCAACAGCACAGAAACCCCATGCCTCCTTACAGGGATGGAGGGTGGGGCAGACGTCTCCGCTAGGGGCACCATAGTGGATTCCCTAGGCTGGGAAAGAGAAGCTTAATTCCCGCAAGCGGCAACGCGGGAAAGCAACGCACCAGTGGACACCTACCAACAGGAACCAAGGTGGGGAGAGTCTGTATCTATATGTGGGGTACGGAATCTGCACCCCCCCGGGAAGCCAAGGCACTACTGCTCCATCACCACCAAAACCTGCGTCTACCCTGCTCACTCGCGGTCAGCTTAGTACGGGTCGTCGCTCTCTCCTCCCCCCCTAATACCCTATCACTCACCCGCCAACACCTTACACATTTATTTTTATCATTTTTTACCTGTCAAGGCTTTTTTCACCTAATAACTACCCACCCCGTCCCCCACCCCCAACACCTTATCACTCACCCCCCACCACCTTACACATTATTTTTCCATTTTTTACCTGTCAAGGCTTGTTCACCCCCTAATTACCCACCCAGTTCCTCACCCTCAAAACCCTATCAACCATTATCAAAATTCCAAATTACCTTTTTTGCCCCGTCTCCTATTTTCTTTTATGCCCTTTTATTTATCCCCGTAGTGAGGGGTGATTACATCCAAGGAACTTTTATATAAACAATAATTACCCACCTAAACCCGTCCCTATCATCTATTATCAAAATTCCAAATTACCTTTTATCCCATCTCCCAATTATTTTTCAAGCCCTTTTATTTATCCCCGTAGTGAGGGGTGATTACCTCCAAGAACCTTTTGAATATAACACTAATTACCCAACCCCACTTCCCACCCAGTCCCTACCCCATTCCGGCCCTATCAACTATTATCAAAATTCCAAATTATCTTTTCGTCCCTCTCCAACTGATTATTTTTCAAGCCCTTTTATTTATCCCCGTAGTGAGGGGTGATTACCTACAAGGACCTTTCAATCTAACAGTAATTACCCACCCACACAACCCCCCCAGCCCCACAAACCCAACCCACCCACATCATATATATTCCAAATCTTCAAATTACCTTTACCTTACTTTATCATTTTTTACAACATTATTTTATTACCGTAGTGAGGTATGATTATTTACTATTCGGCAACTTTAATAACAATTTTTATAACTACCAACATATTTTTTATTATTGGGACTGAATATGCTTCAAAATTTTAAAACCACATATTTTTTATCTATCAACACCCTAGAACCAGCATATTCATACCACGTCGGCGAAATACCCTAGGGTGAAAGCAGACGTTAAACTCAAACAAACAACAACAACGACGGTCTAACACATCCTACAGATGTGATTTCGCCGGCCAGGATAAAGTTGTAACACCTTGATGTTACAAGAAGTTCACGGCAACACGAGCTCTGGGGACGTGCATTATCGTCTTAAAACAGAAAGTTCCGACCTACCCTGTGAGTTATTGGACCCA
>JAULCD010203188.1:0-10630 GCA_032361085.1 Calliostoma canaliculatum
AATTGTTGGGGTATTTGTGATCACCTAATAAAACACACATATTACATTGGTATTGTTTGTCCTTTCTGTGAATGAAATGTTGTCTAACCCTTTCAGTGCCAAGCTCAATTTTTTGTTTTATTTCAGTTTTATAACTGCTTATCTTCAAACATCTAAATATTCTAAATTTCGAACACTTAAACTATCTCGCTGCTAATGGCTGTAACATTGCCCAAGCTGCACTAAACAATATTTCACTCACATTTTAGGAATTATAAAGAAAATATACCTTACAAGATTTTAGAAACTGATATGTTTCTAAATTGTTAATGGAAAAAATGTTGGACTGTAAAGAAAAACAATTTACTGTTTATTTACAAGTAATACATGCTGGAAGGGTTTTTTTTAAGTACAGCTATTTTCCAGATAATGTTCAACAAAAGAAATATTCATCTAGTTTGCAATATATTAAGTCTATACAGTTACCTCGTCAACAAATTACGTAAATAATGTAATCATTTGACGTCTCATATAGAAAGCTTTGGCAATAAAACTGGATGCCATTTCCCAAAGCTTCGTCGTAAAACATATCCCTGGGACGATAGATTGGTCATAAAAATGCTACAAATTGGTGTAAAAATCACCTTTTTGTAAACCTTAACCATCGGCCCAGTGACAGGATTTACGACGTTAAAAGTTTACAACAGCTTTGTTAAACGGACCCAAGGACTATTTTATTTGCTTACAAATACGTTGTAAACTATACAAACTAATAATATCTTGAGAAAGTACGTCATTTTCAATGTCATTATATTTTCTAAGCTGTATATTCATATACTTATGTGTATTGAGTATGTAAGTGTGCTGCACTCTGTTGCAATTGACATATACACCTTGCAAAATACCCATATGGAAATAAATATTTGTAGGATATAACTAAGACCTTTAAATATAGAATGGAGAAGTATATTTACATTGGCTTATGATTGTCGTAGCGCAGAGATCGCTTTGGAACCGGTGCCATTCGGCACCGGTTCCAAATCGATTTCTCGCTATGACAGTCGTAATTCTATGATAAGAAACATCTCTATAGGACATTGATTCAAAAACGCATTATGGCTTTGTGTATATACATGAAAAAGCACGGTTACACTGTTATTTACAAGTAAAAGCACGAATACAATGTTATTTACCTGTGAAAACAAGAGCAGCAATTACAAGGATGAGAAGGACCTTCATTCTGATGCACGGTTACCGGGATAGTGTCGACTCTAGAACTCAATAGGAAATATTGAAATGTTTAACATGGCCAGTCCTTTTATACACCCCTATTTTAATATATCTAAACTACATTGGAATTGGTACCCATAAAATAACATATAATTCCCCTACAACGACACGTGGTGATTTAATTGCACGTGGTAATTGTTCTGAGTTAACGAAATGTGCCCCAGGTTGTGGTAATGTCATACAACTAATGCTTATTGGATTTTATATTACATCTTTATGACTTTTGTGACTTTACAGCTGTGTCCCAAAAGGTTGTTTTCCCTTTACTAACTTCATATGAAAACTAACACTAGAAAAAGTATAAAGAAATTATTCAGTGAGTTTCCATTGGTTTGATGAAACCTTAGGAAATCTCATCAAACCAATGAAAATCCCCTAAATAATTTATTTATTTACAGTGTAAGTTTTGCTAGCGTTTAATTACAAAACCAAATACAGTGGACTGTTAGTAACACTTTATTCACATATTAAAATTGGTATTGAGTATTTCAACCTTTGGCAGGGGACGGTCGAGACGTTGGCACTATGATTTATTGATTGAAAACCATTGTTTCTGTATTGACTTCCAGAGTTCATCACTTTAAGTAGGCGTATCCTGTGCTACTCTTTTACCAATACTATTTTAGACATTCTCTATGGGGTTCATATCTGGGGAATTTCCAGCTTATGTAGCACAAGAATATGTTTCTCTTCCTGGAAATACCGAGTTGATCTGGAATTGTTAGCAGGGGCGTTATCCTGTTGGAACACTAACCTCCTATTCGGAAAGACCCAACAAAGGTCAGGTGGTTTGATATAATTAATAATGTACTTCTGATATGTTTCACATAATAATGTTCCTGTCAGCATTTTCAAGATTCCAGGCCCATTTCCTAATAGCATACCCCAAACATCAACTTACAATGGATCCTTAAATGTGGACTGAATACAGTTTGTGTGATAACGTCCCTAGCCGAAACGCTTAACCCTCCCCTGGAAAAAAGTATATAAAATATTCAGTGGATTTCCTTGAGTTTGGTGACATGCTTTTTTGAAAGACATGCTTTTCTCACAACCAAACTTTTCGATCAAGTCTATACAATCTTTAGATTGATCAGAACATTTAAGAAGTTCTATGGTAAACACACAGAGGCATTTATGATATATGACAAATCGCTAGACAACATGATGCGCGATTCTATTTCATATTTTGACGTTCTTACGGAGTTTTCATGTCTATTTTCATGTCTATAAGATTTCTAAATCGTCTACTTTTCTTAATGAGTGATGTATATATGTGTATGTGTATGTGTATGTATATGTATGCAATGAGCGTGCGCGCACATGCACGCACATATATATGTACATATGGCCAACTTTTAAATTGTTTATAAACATAGCGGTCTGGGGGATATCAGATGGCGTGAGTATCAACATCCGTGCCAGCGAGACCCTGCTGTTTATGTATATATTTAATGGTTCACAAAATCCATGAGAAAGACAGACTAAACTATGAATGCCAGCTTATTTTTAGATAACTCGTAATTTTTTCTGCTAGGGGTGTAATTAATAATAAACATGTCATGGCGGAAAACTCTGATATTTGCTATCCGCAAAGCATCTCTGCGAATTGGGTTGGAGTTCAAACGGCACTTCATATTTAGTTCATAGATAGACTTTGTATGGAGTGGTCACTACAGTCCGCTCCCATTGTGGGAACTTAAATCAGTATGGGTCTGCCATTTAATGATCCTGCCTGATATATTTTTATATTTATATTTTGTGGGTAGTTGTTATCATTATCATGTGGCAAACAATGATAACACCCTCACATAATATTAGACTTTTAATAGAAGCTATGTGTAAGACGGGTGCTACTGGTAGGGCAGGGCATGCTCATTCTTCGCGAACACCAGATGCCATCACTGAATTTCAGTTGTTCATGCACATAGCTTCTATATTTATATTGCCAAAATATCCAATGGAATCTGTCTTCACAGATAACGATTTGATTATTCTCTGGAGTTGATATTATTATTCATCAAAAGATGCATTTATCAACAAACAGTTTGCTGTGTCTATCTTGATTTAGAAAAAGCATATGGTACCACATAGAAGCATAATAAAGCATAATCTTTCAACAGGTGTTTAATTGACTATGTGACCAGTTTTCTGCATGATGGCAGTTCTGTTTTCCCTGTGGAAGCTAAGGTCATTCCTCTTTCTATTCAACATATCCACAAATCTTTACAAACTAAGTATATTATTTTCTCTGATTCTTTGTCATACCTTCAGGCAATCAACAACTGTAAAGCAGATCACCCCATTGTGAGGAATATTTTAAGTATGCATGATTCACTAAGTCTTGCCCAAAACAACATCGTCTTATGCTGGTTGCCAAGCCACAATGGGCATCAGGGGGAAAGACGATACAGCAGGTAAATCAACCGTAAACTTCAATCACATTTTATCTACTAAACCTACAGTTTGAACTTATATAAAGCAGCATTGAAGTCCCGCTGGGACCAACAACAATACAACAATCGGACTTACACTTGGATATAAACCGCTTTCACAATTTTCTTGCCACGAAGCTGTTGTATTAAAACATTGTCAAATTGGACAAACACATCACATTCCTTGATTTTAAAAGTTGAAGATCCCCAACATGCTAACAGTTAAACTCACTCAAATAACCGCATTGTTCTTCAGCCAGTCGTACATAAGTACAAACTTCGATCTACTTTTTTAAAGCCAACATCAATGTAGTCTTCAAGTGAGAATTTTTTTTTTATCCCAGTGCTAATAGCAAACCAGAATCCCAAACTCGAACCCTACTTAAAATCTGTTTTGTTTTATTTGAATCATAACATACAGGAAAAACCTTACTGTACATTTATTCAAAATCGCCTCATGCCTTGTGTTCAACAATCAATAAATCTACATTAGAGAAGACACAAAATGAGCAAATACATATGGACAGATATGTTTTAAAGCAGTCCATCAAACCTTTTATGATGTATGTTGAAAAAGAGAAGCAACTAATCATAATATTGGGTTCAGTACTGGCAATTACCTTCACTGAAGATGGTTTTTATTTTGAACATACAGCGCAAGTGAGTTCCCAGTATTGATGGTATGGAGGACAAGGTAGAGGCCCACACCCTGTCTCTATTAGGTACATGAGGTGGCCATTTTGGTTCGCGTGTCCTCCTACACCTGATTCTGCTTTGACATCAACACAGATGTATTCGCTGGCTGCATGGTTGTAACGTGCACCCATCAAATAGCCCCAGTATTCGAGTTTCCATCCTGACAGACATTCATTCCGAGCCGGGACCATGAGGACACTGCTTCGACGTCGACTGCGACATACGGTGCAGGGCATGTCCTGATCATTCAAATGTTTAAAGTTTGGAGAGGTATGATGACTTTCATACTCTGTTCCATAAATCACACCCCCTCCCTGTGTTCCGTTTGTGTGTTTAGCATATTTCGGTTCGTCCGGAAGACACAGCGTGTTTGCAGAACCTGCCTTGTAACCGTAATACGAGCCTGCAGCATGACCTGAAACATGACAGTATCATTAGTTGTTTTGCTTTGTTCTACGTGACACTACAAATTATGTGCTGTGTAGAGCATTGTAATGCAATTCGAAACATGACATTCTTTGTTTTAAAATTGTACTTTGCAAAGTCACGTAACCCACAAACAATACTTAACGTTAATAGTTGTTAAACAATTTTAAGCGGGTTTGTTATTTTAAAGGTTTTCCTAAATAGTAGATAGAAAAAAACAAATTTCACCAAAGGAAAATGTACAAAACAAAAATTTAGTGTAACTTCCCCTTACCTATGACTGAACAAGCTGCTTTCAACGTAATATCCTGTTTGATCAAAATGTTTTATTATTTTATTTTTAATGTGATCAAATTCACTCCACAAAATAAACACCATATGAACTGCTATATCTCACCTCGATAGACGCGATCATTTCCAGGTGGACAAACAGTTCTCCCCCATCTGGTAAACAATGCACCACCTGTTCCTGAAAAAACATTAATACTAAAACCACTTTCAACTCTTATTATCAGGTGCAAAATACTTCCATATAAATCTGCACGATTTAAGAATGATATTAATAATAATAATAGCTTTTTATAGAGCGCCATATCCACCCACGAATGCATGCTCATAGCGCATATTATTACCCTGGTCATCACAACTCCCTGGCGAGTATACAGACTAAGCTGCCTGTTAGGCGCTAGAGGGTTAGCATTCACATTATTCACGTCTTCCATACCAGATACCCAGTTATACTGCTGGGTGAAAGAGGCAGACTTCGAACAAAGCCACTTGCCTAGGGTGACACCACAAGCGGGTCACCCATCCGGTAACAATCCAGACCCGACGTTGCTGAACTTCGCATGATTGTGAGCAACCGTGCTGTGCATTAGATCACACACCACCACGATTTGCACTGAAATTACAAAAATATGTTTTCCTAGTCCCGGGTAAAAACTGACATTTTGTGGAATATTATTATTTTATAATAACAAATCACTAACACTTATTCACTTTCTCACTTATTTTCTCTCGGAAAGTGAACAGTTTGTATAATATTTAGTAGGGATGACTATTGAGGCATTTTTAACTATTGCGATACTATTGCGATAGTTAAAACAACAACTATTGCGATACTATTGCGATAGTAGCCATACTATTGCAATACTATTGCAATAGTTTTCACTTGCAATTACATCAGGCATTAGCAGCATGTGCATTTTGACTGACACCATCAAAATAATTATAACTTTCTGATGATATTTGTAAAGAAAACAAGAAATAAAAGAAAACAAGTTTAAATTGACCTCTTAAAAACATTTAAAACAAAATTTCACTTCATGTAACTGGTAAAGTTGTTTCTATATTATGTTTTAGAAAGTAAATGTACCAAACAAATACACTATCGAATTTATCGATAGTAAGACAAACTATTGCCAATAGTATTGACTGTTTTGAGTTGCAATCGATAATGTACTATCGTGAGACAAACAATCGCATATATCGATAGTTCGATGTATCGTACACCACTAATATTTAGCAATTGTGAGACAAAGCGTTGGCCTGGTGATCTGGTTTACGACATAGTAAATTTATGGCGGTTTTGTGAAATGGTACCCTGTACAATGACAAGAACGTTTGAATATGTTCTCCTTCCCAAACCAACACATGTATACACTTCAACTTTGTGTGTGATTCTTGAACAGGCTAAGAAAGTTGTGCCTGAGAGGAGCAAGCAACCTATCAGTTACTTGTTGGAGGTTTGCCATGAAATGCTAATTAGAGAGAAGACGCACAAATTTTCAGGGCCAGTGGCTACGGTTTGTCTCATTCTATAGGGACCAGGGTCATCAGCCCCTCTTTTGATAATACAAGGAAAGTCACCCTAAAGGGGGAAAATATACAAGGTCAAACTTTGTGTCCAGTCACTCCAATCGTAACTCAACAAGTGTCTGTTTCATGATGTGCACTTGAAGATGGTGAGGGTAACACATGGAGTTGACAGTGAAAAGTATCAGTGTGTTACTGTACAGTCATAAAAACAGTTTTTTCTAATATTTTTCAAACTTTTGACGTATCACCTGTCACGTCAGGGTGCCATTTCACAAATCCGTCATAAATTTACGACGTGGTAAACCAAATCACTGGATCGATAGGTTGAAATTACAAAGGCCCAAATCCTTCTAAACTGTATGCTTTAAAAAAAGAAATATTCAGGGCAGCCGACTTGACGTTCTTATTGCAGAGTTCCGTCTCATTGGGTGTGCAGTTACAGTAATGTGTCAAGACACAAGGATAAAACACTTATATTACGGAGCTCCGTCACAACGATTGTGTTTACATGGTACATCAGTTACAATCACGTGTTAAAGTAAAGGGGTGACACATTGTTATTACGGAGCTCCGTCACAACGATTGTGTTTACATGGTACAGCAGTTACAATCACGTGTCAAGGTAAAGGGGTGATACACCCGTTACTGAGTCAGGCGGACCCTTTTTTTGTTTTAATTCTTAAATTAACTCAACATTTGTCCATTTTTGTGTGAGAATCCTCACCAAAATAGGTTGTTTAATATATTCTATGGTAATGCCCCTTTCAAAGAGACTAATCTGGTGCTCTTTAAAATTCACAGGATGGATTTTCAACATCAAAAGGTGGCCACAGTTTTAAATCTTGCTCAATGTAATTGTTAGCACAAGAAAGACACACGTTTATGGGCTGCTGAAACTTCATCGATCTGCAAGTTGTTGAAAAGAGCTAATACTGAACTTACGGTTTGTTATTAAACTTTTTGCTGACTTTCGTCATGAAAGGTTTGTGTTACGCTTGTTCTTGCTCTAGGTTGTGATAGTCATGACCATGTTTTTTAGTTTTGAAACAATAGCTTTGAGTTTACTGTATTAAGAACTAAAAATGACAAATGGTAAAATCCTAAAACATTATTACATAAATTGCTTTATTTTTAAAATTAAACTGTAGGCCTCTGGCCCGTAGTATAATAAATAACATATCTATATTTTATATTTAGGATTAAGTACGTGAAAAAAAATATATTCTATCACTTTGCGTGGTTAAGTCCCGTGCAGGATTTAAACCCACACCCAGTCAAGCACCAAATCGCAAAGGCAGCCAACTTGCTCCTTACTCAACATAATTCAAACATTTTGTTTCTACCTGGTTCCATGGTGGGTTCATCGAAGTAAGTTTTCAGCATCTTCCACATGTCATTTAGAAACTTCCGTTTGGTGGAACAAGAAGGATTATTGACAGCTGCAATATTAAGATTCTGATGAGATCCTGATTTGTTTAAATATTATTTACTTTTGTCTTGAACCGTTGTGGTTTTTTTTTTGGTTTTTTTTAAAATCAAACAAATACCCTGCCCTGCCCTGCCCTGCCCTGCCCTGGGCTGTCTGAGTGTTCCACTACTAAAAGCTATATCATGACTGAGATACCAATGACTCTACCACCAATGCAAAAATATCAGTTCTGTTGTTTAACCCTAGAGCGTCCAGGTCAGCATTGTCCAGTTCATTGTCCAAAATCTGCCAGGTGGCAACAATAACAAGTCAGCTTGGTGAGTATCATCATGTATAGGTTTATCAAAGTTATTATTCCGCGGTGTATATTTTAGCGATAGTATGTATATTTGTCACATAGAATACTTCTTCAGCCGATTTTAGCCGTCGTTTTAGATACTGTAGCCGTTTCAAATAGAGTGAATCCAAACCCTTATTACCCCTCTCTCCCAGACCTTATCAAATATTAAATTTTCTTTATTACTGTGATACCTCACTGCACGCGAACAAATGAATCAGAATGCCTTCTGGTTCCTTGGATTTGACAACAGTATTAGTATTTACATCCAAATGTCACATTTTTTTTAATTGCTTGATAACGGTGTCAGTATCTTCATTGAAACGTTGGACTAATGTACATGCTTGATAACGGTGTTAGTATCTACACCTAAACGTCGCATTCGTGTACTTGTTTCACAACGGTTAAGAATTTGTACCCACAAGTCGCATTCACAGACTTGTTTGATAACAGTGTTAGTAATTATAATCAAACATTGCATTCATTGACTTCTTGAGAATGGTGTAAGAAACTTAACCCAAACGTCACATATATTCACTTGGTATATAATTGCTTGATTATGGTATTAATATCTTCAACTAATTGTCGCATTTAATGTGCATAGAAAGAATCCCCACCCTTGTTATTAAGGAGACTTGGGATAGTAATTCGCGCATATAACTGCGCATGTTTACACAGAGGTTGACTAGTTACAACTGAAATAGATATTCAAGTTTTGCGAAAAAAATAAGAATGAATTATACTGTTAATGTACTATTTATTTCATTTTGTGTGAATGTAAGTAGCCATTAGCTTTGTATAAATTGTATTAAATACTTTACAGAGGTATGTCTGAATCACAAAGCAGTCAAGACACCAACATATGTACTGAATGTGAATGATTTTTCGTCCAATTTGTTAATTACTCCGGCTGACTGGCACATTGTATTAGTATTTATATTCTTGCTGAAGTGTGTATGCAATTGGATTTTACGAACTATTTTGCCTTAATAGAAGTACATTTAATATTATATTGGCATAATCATACTATCATGTCGCATCAGGTCTCATGAATGTGGACACTTTTGACACTCGGTGATTTGTTTGTTGTGGCTCTAACTCTTTATTTTGAACGGTGACCCCCAAGACTCTTTATATCATACAATGTGTATGGTATCAAAGATAGTGTGTGCAAAATATGAAGCAAATGAATAGATAAAAAATTATTTCAGAGGTTTTTAACAGCTTTATCTGTAAGAAAATAAAATAGACAAATCAACTAATACAATTAACGCACTAAAAGACAGTAAACTGGACATTGAAATTTTGTGAAAAAATGTAGTTTAGAATAATTTATTTTGCACATATGTTAACCGTACCATGGGATGTGCAGTTTTTAACAATTTTGACATTTGTTAACGTATAATTCTGGAAAGATTTTGATATTTGTAAACTGAACCCATTTTCAAGTGATATGTCTCATTGACCAGTGGAGGGGTCAAGGAATGACCGCAGGCAGCATAAATCAATGAATTTGTTTCCGGAAATAAGTCAATTTATCAGACAGAAAAGAGAAAATAATATGTATCCCTGTTAAGGGCAGAAATAATTATACAATCCGGCCCAAGGTGTGAATAATCGCAATATTGTGCATCTGACTGTTCAAAAATAAATCGCGACATTTATTTCTGTTCAGGGCAGCTTTGCTGGGATAGGTTAGCCCTAACACGCAATACATGTAACATGATTTGTGTTTCAATTTGGTGTACTGTTTGACTTTGCATAACTGCGAAGCGTTAAAACAGGAGTCCGTTCCACAAATCTATCGTAATTAAGATCGATTTTAGTCAATTTTTCTTCATTACCATTAAATATTTACTCTAATGATTTTCAAACAAATGTCTTAAGGGAGATGGGTATGTAAGGCTAAGACGTATTAACTTTCATCTTAGTGCTCTCGTTACGAGAGCGCTAAGATGAAAGTTAAGATGTCTTAGCCTTATAATCGCTTTGTGGAACAGGCCCCATGTTAACTGTGACATAGGATCAAATGAACTTGGTCAAAATCCAGTCTAGTACGAGCAGTCATACAAACATGCATGTACAACATCAGGGAGCTCTGCAATCACCTGAGTAGATGAGTATCGTTTTACAAGCCTGTGGGGATACGGTGTTGTGTGCTGTATTACCATTGATGCGTCAGTACCAGCCGAGACTTGCAGGTTTAACACAGCCACAATT
>JAULCD010203299.1:0-10124 GCA_032361085.1 Calliostoma canaliculatum
CTAGTCTGAAGTAATTTGTTTGAAAGGTCTATTGCAGGTTCGTCTTTTGATGTTTCCAGTGTTCACCGGCAAGAGAGCTTCATAAGCAATTGCCCCGAGAGGTTTTCATCAGTACAGGGTGATCATAGTTTCCAATTCTATGAACATTCATTCAGCGCTTCAGGATTAAATCAACGAGTTCGTCTGCATGGTCATTTGGTGTCAACCCTCTTCAGAAAAGAAAAATGTCATCACAAGAAAACATGTATAGAAATTATTAAGCGGATTTTCCCTGGTTTGATGAGATTTTCAAACCAAAGCAAATCTGCTGAATAATTTCTATATTTTTTTTTTCCAGTGCATGTCCTCACTGAATACATCACCGGAAGAATTTATTGCTATCTCGTCGAACGGATTCTGTCTCGAGATATGATAGGTTTCGTCCGCTCTCAGGCGTTGACTTGACAAGTCAATATGTACACCATCATTGGCTTTGTTTCTCAAAGCGATCTCAGTCTTAAGATAATCGATTTGGAACCGGTGCCGAATGGCATCAGTTCCAAAGTAGTCATTGCGATGCGACAGTGTTAAACCAATGTTGTATTTTAGCCCAGGATAGATTTGAGGAACGGGACCAAGAAAACGACAAACGAGACTTGAGAGATTATCACGTACTATATACAAATAAATGTAATGAAAAAGCTTTGTGCGGTTTTTATTGATATCAGTTGGTTCTCGAGAAGAGACGGCAAATCATTCAACTACAAGGGTGAAGTAAATCCTTTGCCACCTTTCCTGTTTCAATATCGGCGGTGTGTTCTGGTTGATGGCAATAAAACCAGGGCCCCGTTCCTCAAAGCGGTTTTAGCTCAACTGATCGTAAGTGCTAAAATATAACACTGGCTTACGACCATTCGGCACCGGTTCCAAATCGATCTCTGCTCTACGACAGTCGTAAGCCTACGAAAAGAAACAACTTCACAGGACAGCGTTTAAAAAATCCATTACGATCAACTTAGCCTAAAATCGCTTTGACGAACGGGATCCTTGACACTAAGATCATTTTGAGGAATGGAGGCCATGCAGGTCTAACGTTTCGACAAATAACAAACACGTCATGGTCAGTTGTGTTTGTTAATTTAGACTTTATAAGGATTGTCTTTTTATATATTATCAAATTTTAATAGTTACAAACTGTGTATTTATGCCTTTCTTGTTGTGTTTCAGTAAGAGAGAAGGACGACAAGTATAACGACATTGCGTCTTAATAATAGAGGGGACAAAACTGTAACGATATGAGGTCTCAGAACTGGAGCGACGAATGAAACACAAGAAGAACTGTACGAAATTACGTCTCAGCAATAAAAGAAAGAACTGTGCGAAATTGCGTCTCAGCAATAGAATAAGAACTGTGCGAAATTGCGTCTCAGCAATAGAAGAAAGAACTGTACGAAATTACGTTTCAGCTATAGAGGGGAAAACTATAACAAAATTACGTCTCAGCAATAGAGGGAAAAACTATAACGAATTTAAGTCTCAGCAATAGAGGAAAGAACTACAACGGAATTGAATCTCAGCAATAGAGAGACGAAGTGTAACAAAAATACGTCTCAGCAATAGAGGGAAGAACTGTAGGAAATTACGTCTCAGCAATAGGGGAAGAACTGTAGGAAATTACGTCTCAGCAATAGGGGAAGAGCTGTACGAAATTACGTCTCAGCAATAGGGGAAGTGCTGTACGAAATTACGTCCCAGCAATAGAGGGGAGAACTGTACGAAATTACGTCTCAGCAATAGGGGAAGAACTGTAGGAAATTACGTCTCATCAATAGAGGGGAGAACTGTAGGAAATTACGTCTCAGCAATAGGGGAAGAACTGTACGAAATTACGTCTCAGCAATAGGGGAAGAACTGTAGGAAATTACTATAAACGGAATTATTTCTTTGCAAGAGACGGGTTAACTTTAAATAACCAGTAAGGGGAGCCGACTTCAACTAAACTATGTTTCGGCAATAAAGGTACGAACGGTAACAGAAGTATTTCTTAACAAGACACGGATTAACAGTTAAAAGTCAGATACAGAGGGGCAAACTATATGGAAATGACGTCTTAGCAATAAAGAGACGAACAGTTGCAACATTTAAGGAATCTTGGAACTCAGAAATAATGGGACGAACTGTCACAAAATTACGTCACGGCAATAAAATGACGGATTTCACAAATGACAACAAACCGACATCTCAACAACATAAACGCACAGTGGGTAATGACAAGGCGTTTCAGAATTAGAACATCTCGTGTCGACTCTCTGTACAACCGAAACAACCCAAGCCATTTTGGCTGGCTCATTAACAGTTCAAACATTCCTTCAGCTTCGGTAAACACGAAGCAGCTACACAAGCCAGTAGGGGCGGGGGATGGCTAAGAGAATTTAACCCTATAAGTACTAAACGTTGTCCGTTTTCATGTCAAAATTTCAAACAAAATTACTGTTGAAAACCTATTCTGTGGTAATTTGTTTGAAAGAGCTCCCTACGGGAGCTCTTTCAAACAAATTACCACAGAATAAATTTTCAACAGCAAAAGGTTAATATGTTTCCAAGTCCTTGTAAAATTAATTCAGTACGTTAAGGGTTAATAGCCAAAATCTGCTTTGAAAAAAAAAGTTGATTAGAAAAACCTTTGATACAAAACTGTTTTTAAACTGCTTGGTTTGCAAGCTATGTGGTGACACTCAACCCATGGGTTCGGTTCATGAATGTCAAAGTTATTGTAAACTGTGCATAAGTACAGTTTACAACGAGTTTGGTAATCTGTAAACCAAACCCTTTGCTTCAGAGCGTGACCCGAGACTGGGATCATGGTTTTCAGCCTTTTAAAGGTCTGTAGTTACAATCAAATTTAATTTATTTTAATTTGTAGGCCAATTTTACATCCTAATAATCATTGTATGTAGAGATCAGTGAAAACTGCAACTGTGGCTTTGAGTGATTTACGTTATAACTCAAATTGTTTTTTTCACCTGTAAAAACATGCCACCTTCCCCTTTCACACAACAACAACAACAACAACAAAAACAACAACAACAAAAACAACCAATAAACTTTCGATTTTATTATTCAACTTGTTGCATTTTCCCATTTTTTCTTTCTTTTTTCAAATTTTACGGGGGGTGGTGGAAAAAAAGTTCAATAGCTGTAGAGTTGTGGAAATGAGTAACTAAAACTAGAAATAGTATATTTCTTTTGGTTTATATTACTTTACTTTTGAAATTAGCTACAAATTAATCACGCCAACATTTAAAACTGTAATTAAATTGCGGTTGTCTTATTATTGTGACATTTTCGTAGTCTTCTTCGATCTAAATTTATTATAATGTATTGGAAGCACTGACTTCTTTTTGCAAAGTTCTGTAAATTTCGCTTCACTTTACCATTTAATTTAAGTACTTTTTATAGGTTATTTTTAGTACGATTTGGATTTTTTAACAAGCGGAATAAAATGCACTGTGGTGATTTTGTGATTTTTTGAAAAGTTTATACGGGTGCTCTTTTAATTAAACTAATTACAACAGGGAAGACAATTGTTTCAGTAAACATTTGGTCACTAAATAGTGCGGTTATCATTTTTAAAATTAAAAGTGTTTGTTTGTCTTTCATTTATAACAGATGTTGTATTAACTTTAAAGTTGAAAACAGCACAACAAAACGGTTTTTAAAATGTGAACTTATTCAAAAGTTACATGCTTAAATATTATTAAAGTCGACACGTTGTTATATTAATAATTAAAATAATAGTTTGCACAGTACTAGTCCCACGGCCGGAGCCAAAGAGCCCAATAGTTAAGGTATCCTGAGGACTAGTAGAATATTCTAATTTCTGGGTACTTTTCTATATGTTATCATTGTCAGGACTAGTGGATGAAAACAGTTAGCTTCTATCACTGTTAACCCTCCCCACAGTACCCCCACAGTATTATTCACCTGATGAAGAAGTAAGCATATGCCCCGAAACGTTGTGAACTTATGAACAAACCAGAAGTTAACATCCAAGAAATTCTGAATTGTGTGCTATCACTTCTAAACGTCCCTAATTGTACAGTTCACAACTGTTTGGACATTTCAAACCTTCCGTTCTTCGAAGCTTTATTAGGCTAAGTTGATCACTCAAATCATCGGTCTTTGTTCAGCTCTTAAGTGTAAACACTAATAAAAGTTAAGACATCATAGCCTTACGATAGCGTTTTGGAACGGGGGTCAGGTCTCTAATTCCTTACAGCTTATACTTCCTATCACGTTTCGTCACTCGTGTCTGAAACATACCATGAAATGAGGACATAAACACTGTTTGCTATTGATAAGATTGTGATGGTGTAACCAGCTGGTTATCTGAGTATCACGATGTGTCCATAAATATCAGAAAACCAGACCTAGGCCCCGTTTCTCAAAGCGATTAAGGCTAAGGTGATCGTAAGTGATAAATTATAACATTGGCTTACGGCTGTCACAGCGCAAAAATCGATTTGGAACCGGTGTCATTCGGCACCAGTTCCAAATCGATTACTGAGCTACGACAGTCGTAAGTCTATGAAAACAAACAACTCCACAGGACATAGTTTCAAAAATCACTTATAACGATTATCTTAACATTAAGATCGCTTTGACGAACGGGGGCCTGATTACTCAGTGCAATAAATGCTTAGTTACAAGGTATTGTTAATGTGTGGCTCAGGTTTCAAGTGCACTGGGCGAATAGGTTTAGGTTAAAAATATCAAACTAGATGTAAACTGTACTTGTTAAAATTTGATTTGTTCAGCTTTATCTGGTGCACAATACCATGTGTGTATGTTTGTAATTTACCCCTGTTGACGTTGCAAATACAGACGAAATGACAGGCCACTTCTTGATGTCACTATGCACGTGCCGTTCATACAGGAAACAGCTTGTATTGCAGTATGTATTCAGACACTGTAACATTTTTACACCACGAGAAATAGACAGTTGAGTGTAGTTTTCAAAATTCATCGTAATTTTGCGACGTTCTGAATCACGTCACTGGATTGAATATTTGGTTCACAAATGCCCCTAAAATCTTGGTACTTTCAAACGAAAATCAAATTTACAATGATTTGGGGTATTTGTAAACCGAACACATTAACGGCTGGCATGATTTATGACATAAAATTACGTTACTTTTGTGAAACGGGACTTTAATTTGTCTTTAATCAAGACTATTTGTCGTGCTTGATAACGATATGATGGATTATATTGAAACGTGGTTACTCAGCAATGATGACGTTACTACCCATATATTCTAAATTTGTCAAACTAGTTTTCAACATGTAGGTTTGGTGTACGTTAAACTAAGCTAATGTAAAGTCTAACATGCTGTACTTTGATTACACGGCGCCGTGGGTGGATGGTGAGCTTAGGGGAATTGGTATATGAGTACTGAAGTGAAGTGGTTTGTTGGTTGGTGAGTAGTGGAGTTAGACGTCAAGTCTGATTTAGCAGTATTTAACTTCTGTGATCCAGGGGCCCGTTTTACGAAGACGTCATAACTTTACGACGTCCTAAACCATGTCATTGGGTTGGTGAATTTGGTCTATAAATGCAAAAAAAATTGTTGCAAAGTGTGCTCTTTCCAAAGAAAAACTTGTTTTTCTTTGAAAAGTGCACAGTTTACAACCATTTTTGCATTTGTAGACACACTTTATTAACCCAGTAATATGGTTTAGGACGTCATAAAGTTATGACCTCTTCATAAAACGGGGCCCAGAATAATCAATTGCAGTAATCTTTAGTAAACCAATCTTTGCATCACAGTATAGTTCACCCATTGTAATATTTGAAACGGAGGATGCTATTACTTATTTGTTAGATTAGTTTTTAAACGTTGGGTATTCTTTTAAAACCTTAAGTTGATTTTAGTAGGAATAAAAATTGTGACGCTATGCTGTTGAAAACAAGTCTTGTGTTAGTTTGTTTAAAAGAGCTTCAAAAGGAGCTCTTTTAAACACATTATCACAAGACAGGTTTTCAACAGCACAAGATAATAACCATTAAACATGAAATTAAACATTAAATAGACAAATTGTGAGCTTGGTAATCTTATGGTTAATGCCAATATAATCCTCATAAGTTATATGTTGACTTATTAGCAAAAGTGGTAATTACCTTCTGAGGGCATATAACACTTTGTGCATAAGCTTTGTCAAACAACTACAGTACAATTTGCGGAGTGCATGTTATTTTTGTCAATAACTAATCAGTGTCTACAGTTTTAAGTCTTAACATCAATTCAATACTCCAAGAAATAACATAGGATCGACGATATCCAGTTTATTAGACGTATTCTGTGTTCATGACGCACTTTATTTTTAACCAACATATTTTAAACAATTTTATTTTTAAATGACAATGTAGTTATAACGGGGGCGACATGCGCAATTCTGAGTTAATGTGAACAGACCTCATTTTCTGACGCTAATGGCTTACATGTGATTCGCTCACACCCACTCACAAACCCACACATCCTTCAAATATAACTCATTACCTGTGACTGGCTGGTTGTTCAGAGTACAAACGTGTTAGGCTGTCTTTCCATTGTCAAAATAATTAAAAACAAAATATTTATAATTTTTTGTATTTAATTGTATTAAGACATTCGTTTAATTGCTTGTTTTACGAAACTTTTTCCCTGTACTTCCCTGTAGGTGGTCACATTATAAAAAATTTAAACTTTCAATTAACAATAATTACCCAAAATCAATTAAATTCGTTTTGTCGTTAAAGATTAATACACTACACTTTTTAAATTCCGACCAAATAGACAACTTCGCTTTTTCCTTGCCCGTTCTTCAGGTGAAGACAAAGGGGCAAGAAAAAGCCCCGAAAAATTGTTTACACAATAAAAAAAAAGGAAAACGTTTATGTCCATAACAGTCATTTTTATATATGTGAACATAAACTCAAAAATGCCTCTAAAGAATGCCATCTGGATATGTTATTCCAACACAAACTGATCACAATGTTTGAGTCCTCCTGAAATCAATTCAGGGTTTCGTTCCTTAACACAATCTTACGCTAAGTTGATTGTAAGTGATTTTTGAAACAATGTCCTGTTAAGTTGTTTTGTATCATAGGTTTATGACTGTTGAGCGCTAAGACAATCGTAACCCAATGTAATATTTTAGCACCTACGATCAACTTAGCCTAAGATTGCTTTGAGGAACGGGGCCCCGAAAAAACTTGAAAGAAGCCGTGCCATTTGGCACCGGTTACAAATTAATCTCTGCGCTACGACAGTCGTAAGCCTATGACCAGAAACAACTCCATAGGACATTGTTTCAAAAATCACTTCCGATCAACATAGCCTAAGATCGCTTTGAGGAACGACCCTTGGACCAGTGTTTAGCACTATAACTACTGCTCTATCTCACCATATCTAGTATCAACATAATAAGAGAAAAAACATAAAACATCAAAATATGCTATAGCTAAAAAACATATAGTTGGTTCAGTACACATAAAACGTCGTGTAATGGACCAAGCTATGTTTCTAAGCTACATAGGCTACAGTAAGGTTGTAAAAAAGTATCAGACTTACAGTTGCCCGTGAGTATGTAGGTGAAGGTTACAGTTCCAAGGCTATTGTTGACAGTAACCCCATAAGTTCCAAACTGATCTTTCCCCCGTATGTATACCCACAGTTCACTGGAAAGTTTATCTATCGTCACGTGGTACGAGTCATTGTCTAACTGCCCCCCTTGCGGCGACTGACGGTACCAGTCAAACTCAGGTTCAGGACTTGCGGCGACAGTCACGCGCAAAACAGCACGTGCACCTTGCAGAGCTGTGACTGCCACAGACTGGTTCTGTCCGGTTCCAGGCTCCGGGGCATCTGTTAAAAAGGGAAAACACAAACAGTTTGAATGAGTTGTGTGTTTTTTCACAAAATGAGAAAAATGTCACACATTATATATAAACTGTACAATATTTGTTCAGGTTTCAATTAAATTAGGGGAGATTGGATTGTGAAGACAAAATCCTGCTCAAACTCCATTTTCGGATATGGATACCGTTCCTCAAAGCGATCTTAAGCTAAGTTGATCGTAAGCGCTAAAATAGAACATTAGCTTACGACTGTCGTAGCACAGAGTTCGTTTTGGATCCGGTGCATTCGGCAACGGTTTCAAATCGATCTCCGCGTTACGACAGTTGTAAGCCTGTAATAAAAAAACAAATCTACAGGACATTATTTAAAAAATCACTTACGATCAACTTAACACTAAGATCGCTTTGAGAAACGGGGTCCTGAATATTCTAAACCAGTCCTCGTTTAAAAACATTACACTTTCGTTTCCGTTTATTTTCTACCACGGTTGCACAATTTGTGCCAATCAAAGTCTTTGACGTTGGTGCCAAAATGTTTGTCAACTTTGCAACATTACCCCAATCTTATTAAAACCCGTCCTACTGTCCCGTTACACTTTCTCCACTCTGCATGTAGAATCTGAGAGTCACTCATAAAAGGTCACGAAAAACCGACCTTTCAACGATGATTCAATTTCAACCAATCGGATTGAAACTTCTTTCGGTATTTCTGTGTTGGCTATAAGGATGTAAAAGCGTAAGCCAGGTCCCGCTGCTTCCACGATTCTGGAAGCGGCTCGCTGATTGGTCGCTTCAGGGGTCAATTGCTCACGAGCTTCTATGGGTGACTCTCAGATCTAACATGTAGAGTGGAGAAAGCGCAACGGGGCAGTAGGACTGGTTTTAATAAAATTGTACATTGCCGCAACCCTAAGTTTCACATATATGAAATTTGTAAACTTTTTTCTTTCGAAAGTTCAAGTTCCACAATCATGGCATCCTTAAAACCAAACCCATTGACCAGGTGTCCTATCAGTCGTTTTCTTTTATAGAATTTTATTTTTGTTAACAGTGCTTCCGTTCTTCGGCATATATCGGCTTTTGACCGGTTATATATTACCAGGACCGGTAAATTTTAAGTGTGTCGGTCCCTTTGTCCGGTGAAAATATCACTGTCGATAATCAAGTTGAGTCGTTATTTTTATTATTTTAATATAGTGTTCAAACTTAGACATGTTTCTTAGCTATCAGCAGATTGAACGTTTATTCTGCAAAATGGGTTGTAATCTACTATGGTGTCCGGCAAAAAACGAGTTAGACCGGTATTCTTTTAGACAGGCAGTCCTTGTGACCAGCCTTTAAACAATTCAACGGAAACATTGAGCAATGTTTATTGCATTTGAAACCTGCATTACTTACAAAGACAACACTCTACATGGAGATCAATGACAACACTGTCCAATTCTTCGATAAATAGTGAGCCATCAGTAATACCATTTAGGACCTTGACGAGACTGTTATTTTAATACTTAACAGTTTGACAGATATTATACTTCTTTGTGGGACACCCATTTCTTGGTCGTAAAAATCAGGAAAGGTGGAGATCACACGAACTTAACTTTTGCGATCACATAAAAAAAGTTTGCACACCGTTTAACCACTGATCAGATAAATCGTGCAGTGAATATGCTTCAAATAGGACATTCGCAGTGAAGGGTGAGAGTTGCCATGGGTGTATCACAAAGTGACATTTCCCGTTTGTGGGCTCGATACGGGGCAACAAATGATGTCCGTGAACGGCCAAGAAGTGGCAGGCAACACTCAACAACAGCGCGATAGGACCGATATCTCGGTGTTTTAACATGTCGTAATCGATTCCCTCATGCTGTCAGGCTGAATATGGCTTTTCAGCAAGCCAGAGGTCAATGTCACACCCCAAACAGTTCATAATCGTTTACACGGAATGAGTCTTCATGTACATCGACCAGCTGTACGACCATATCTCCCACCAAGACACGGGCAAGCCAAAAGACAGTGGTGTCAGGATCACGTTCAATGGCAAATACGTCACTGGCATAACGTCTTGTTTACAGACAAATTTCGGTTTTGCCTTGACTTTCATGATGAAAGGAGACGTGTTTGGCGTCAACAGGGAGAACGTTATGCCAAGTTGACAGTGCTGGAACATGACAGGGTCCCTTATGGTATATGGTGGTAGCTCTCATGGTGGACGCACGGCTTGATGGTTCTCAGGGCACCATGACTCGTC
>JAULCD010203410.1:0-10629 GCA_032361085.1 Calliostoma canaliculatum
TAATTGAGGGTCAATGGTTCAATCAAAGATGCTTCTATTATTGATGAGACAGTTGCCAAATTGTGATTCACATTTTTTTTGTCACTTAATGCAAAAATAGTAAATTGTTGCAATGTGATTTTATTGATCTATTTCATAACTCAATTTAATGTGTTATTGAAAACATTTCCTTTAGTTTGTGTTGGTTTTCCTGTCAGAAATGCAGTTTAATAAGTTGAGGCTCTTGTCACAAATTGACCCTTCTCCGCTTATTGGAAATAAATGATCAAGCTTTCGTTAGGAAACATCTTTTAACGTTTTTGAGAGAAGTTATTTAGAACATGTTTAACATTAACACTAGTGCCTCCTTAATGTTTTTAAGTTATTTTAAAGTTTCGCTAATTCTGGCATTTAAGGGTTAAACTATAGTTTGCAAGAGGTTAAGTTATGACAGATATGGCTTTTGAATACACACTTTAAGTTGAACCACTCTATATATTCACATCACACAACTGTCGAGCGATATTGACAATCTTTTGGACGTTTTGACTTTAACAAAATTAAGGAATAACCATACAAGTAACGCCCAGACAATCGCAAGCACAAGATGGCCTAATATGAACCACATAGTAGGCAGAATATGATCCGATCAAGAGGATGGATTTGGCATCAGAAAATTGACAGTTTACAACTATTATTTTTGTGTTTCTTAACCAAAGCTATTACACCGTCCCTAATAATATATAATACTTCCAATACATATATACCCGGTACACACTCGCTGTGATTGTGTCAATAAGAAAATTATGTTATCGTCTCTCATCATTCCATCAAAATGTTTTGCACACAAAAATCTCTCGCAGCAAAACAAATAAAGTTGAAGCGATCGAGATGGAAATCCGCTGAATAATCTATTTTTATTTTCTCAGTGAAACATCGTTGCAGTGCAAATGCCTTATATATATTTGCTATAATTCAATGTGAAGTCACACTGTCCCTATTGTTACTGTTTGCTAAGTTGGTGAACAATGCTGACACGAAAGTTATTTATATTTAGTGAAACACGCCTGAATGTGTGTATGTTATCTGAGCTGAGGGGCTTTCAGTACTTTTGCAAAGATAACCTAACCTATAAACTTATGTACATGGCATTAAAGTATCTATTACACACATTTATACAGAGTTAGCAAGTTTGGGTTAAACTTAAAAAGTTATGCTGATTTTGGTAACCTGAATGCTGGAGAAAAATTGTTACATCAGTTTTATGTTGTCACATTGACGAACAACTACACGATATTGCAATGCATGTGTCTTTACCTAAAATACTTATTGTTCTGTTCTGTTCCAAAATTTCAAAAACGTTTTATGAAGCAACAACATAGACTGTCAGTGTAAAAGTTTAAACATCGATGTAGATTGTCTGACAAAGCAATACTGTCAAAGGGAAAATTGCCAAATCGTCAACAAAACTATTGCTTAAGGTTCTTATCACAAGACAAAAATACGTCGAAATTATTCAGTGTATTTCCAATGCTTTGATGAGATTTCGACGTTTCCTATGGAAATCTGAACAAACTCATGGGAAACCGTTGAATAATTGTTGTTATTTTGTTACAGTGTATCTTCTTTTTATAATGGATGACCAGGCTTCATTACGGTTTTCTAAACAATGAAAAACAGCAAAACAAACTGTATTTACGATTAAACGTGACCGCACCACAGCTATTGCTTTCTTGTAAGCATGTTGCGACGACCTTATAAACCAAATCACTGGGCAATACAAATTAGGTAACTACAAACCCATTGTAAATTGCATTTTAAAACACATTTTGGCTTTGGAAAAGTCATTGTTTATAACGATTTGTGCATTTGTAAATGCCAAAAATCGTTGCAAACTGTTCACTTTTGAAGGATACTATTGTTTTGTAAAGTGCACACATAATAACAATTGTATCATGTTAATCAGTAAACTATTGGCCCAGTTTGTATAAAGTGGTTTGTGGCTATAAACTGCATCGTCCCTTGCCCTTTCACAACACAAATATTTCTTTTTATTTATACATTGTAACATTTCGAAGAAGCAGAACATCTGCACAAAAAGGCTTTCAATCGTTTGCACTTCTTTAATAATAAACTCACTAGTGTTCTCTGGCTTCCTGTCGATAATCTTTAATCAACACTAGGTCTAAACGCTAAAACCGCAACAACTCGTGCACAATACAAAAGACACTCAAACCATTTTTATGTTAAGTGTGCAGTTTAGAACTATTGTGGTGCTTTCAAACCAAATTCCTTGGCCCACCTAATAAGTCGCTATTAATTGAAACATAAAACATTAATGTCACTATTAATTATAATCTGTTTGTATTGATTTGAATTGTTATTACTATTCGCAGTCTGTTATTTAGTAGAAGCTAAATTTATAAACGCTTGTATTATTTTATTTCCGTAAATTACATTATTTATTTAGAGAGAATGACGTGCAATGCATTGTGTGTACACACAAAACGATAGTTTGTCAGAGCCGACCGCGGTTTACAGCTAAATAACATTTTAAACAGAAGACTTTACAACTAGTTAAACAACTATATTGCACCTTGATGTCAGCTTTAAGTAGAATGTGATGTTGAGGCCTCAAGTGGACATTAATCTGAAGATAAGGTTTTGTGAGAGTTTCCTACCTATCTTGACATTGAACAATCATTAAATTTGTTGTTTTTGTTATCTAAAAACAGTGGCACATATCGTAACACAATGACTCAGTTTTGAATATAACACGTGAACATTTTTAAAATGTTATGATTAATATATTGTTACAAGCAACAATGCTATGACTTTTAGCCTATAACTATTAGCCACGACGCTTTACCATTTACACAAAGGTTACAGCTATTTACAGCAGATTAATTTTGTTTATTTCAGTTTTGTCGCTTTACTTTCTGTCTATACCATTATTTTTGTATTATTATTATTATCAAGCACTTCAACCTACATTAGTATCTTGGTTGTAATTATATTCTTTTTTAACTGTAGCTGTAGCTGTCACTTTCATACTGTTGTATTCATATCACAAGAGATTGGCTGGTGTCCATGCCATCAGTCTACAGCTATTGAATGAAACAAGAATCATTGAGAGACATCTTGATTTAGTATATAATACTAATTGCAAACTGATATTGAGAACTAACAGGAGTACTACTGTGAATCCTGATTGCTGGCTAAATTTCTATTTTCTTAACAATTTTTAAGCCAGTCGTTAATTTTAAATTGTTGAATACAATGGTTGAAGCATAGTTTGCCATTTCTGAAGTGATTTCCTTGAATATACTTAAATTAAGTTTATATTTACAATATTATTAAATCTATGTGGCTATGGTATGCTTTTAACTATTGTTCCCAAAACACTTTTTAATTCGCTCAGGAACATTTATAAGTAAAAAGGCATAATTCAGGATATGTTTGTGTCAACTCCTTTGTACGCATGTTTATCGCGTTGTAGGTATTGGCTTGTCCTTCAGACCATGGGCCAAGCATACGCTCCGAAACGTTGTGAACATACGAACAAAGACGTTGACGTCCAACTTCTTGAATTAAGGACACTTTTGTTTCCAGCAATTGGTATGCTTGGCCATTTTAAGAATCATGTCGTTTATAAAGGAAGATGACAGATGAGAAAGTAGACAATCTGGTCTAGACTCTGAATCTGTTCGCTGTCAAGGTGAGACACTCTGCCAATGGGTTTGGTTTACAAATACCAATATCGTTATAAATGTGTTTGTATTTGTAAACTTGTGTTTATTGAAATAAGTAAAGGGCTTACAACTATTTTATCTTTTGAAAACCAAACTCGTGGACAATGAGTGTATTAGTTTTTACAATATCATAAAGATCCGGTTGGCAAACTGTCAAATCAGGGAAGGTTATTCTGACTGCAGAATTTTTCTGTGCTGGTTTGAGTGATTGAATATGTTTGGAATGGTATTATTTTGCGATTATTTTAAAATATCAATTTGTCACACGGTGGATATGCAATAAAACGTTGTCATTTAAGAGTTAGACATGTATTTGGTAAGAAAAATATTAAATTTGAAATCTATCAATTCATTGTTCAAGCCCTTGGTAAAATGTAAGGCTGAAATTTCACCATAGACAATTTTTAAATTGTAACCTTAGAATAGTTGACGATAAAAGCCATGTTGGGTGCAAATATTCGACATGGAGAAATTGACAATACCTACGTATTAATACAGTCGTCCAATAACTAAGAACAACAAAAATGATAACAACATAAATACAAATTTATGTATAATTAAAATATTGTGAATAGTTTACTAATGGTACCTTGCACTAAACAATGCATATAAATTACAAAGTGGTTTTTAATTGGTTGGATTAGATTTACCTAGGAAATCTCACCCAACCCATGGAAATTCACCGAATAATTTCTATACGTGCTTTCTGGTGTAAGTGTACCACTGTGGATGACGTTATACAATACAACGCACGTTAAACTGAGCTTACAATTCAAACGCTAAAATAACTATTTTAATTATTGGTAAACTGGGATGCTAGTTTATCCATTTGGCTAAATTTCCAGGTTACAGATGCCAAAATTATTGTACACTTTAAACTTTAATAAAAATGTTGGCAAGTTCACGATTTACAAAGATTTGGGCATTTGGAAATGAAAACTATTTGGTCTATTAGCAGCAAGTTACTGTAAAAAATAATATTTTGTCAAACTTTCTGAAAAACGTGTACAGTTTTTCAGTTGTATTTAGTTATGCTTTGTTGGTAATTTATTGCTTTGTGCAACAAATAAAATATGTTTGATGTTCTTTTGATTATTTTAATTAAAAATACCTCAATATTTATATTGTATGTTTTATGTGCACCTTGACAAACATCTTGTCCATGTTTTTTCACCTATGGGCGTATAAAATATCCGTTTTATTGATGTAACAAACGCACGGTTTTAGATAGAGGTAAATGGTATTCTTTTCATTTTAAAGTACAGATTCGGTTTTTATGTTGAATCTGAAAAATATTTTGTTTTTCTCAATTTTGAACATAGAGGGGGGAGGGGGGTCACCCGTGCGTACTCTAGTAAAAGTCAGCGAATGTCTATTGGTTTAATGAGGTTTCCTATAGAAATCTAACTTTAACTCTACCTTTGGCTTATTTTACTTTGATCAAACAAGTTAATACCAATTTATTTGCTGTTATGAGCCTTAAACTTACAGTTTTTGCAGCCACCTTTTGCATTTTAACATTAAACTAGAAACAATGTATAGACATTTTTCAGCGGGTTTCCGTTGGTTTAAAGAGATTTCCGGGGATCCATTATGAGATTTAATGGAAATTTCATTAAGTCAAAGAAAATCCTCTTAATAAGTTTGATATAATTTTCCTGTGTTAAATAGTTGGTCATATTAATTTAATTTATACAGGATAAAATGTATAACTATTATTCAGTATAATTTTATTGGTTTGATGAGATTATTAATAGAATGTGATGAATAATTTCTATTCATTGTTTCTATTGTTAATTCAACAGTTTGTGATTTGTTACATTTGTTACATAAATCTGTCGCTTGCTTGGATGGATTACATGACGAGTTCGAGTCCCTACCCTCAACCACGCAATATTCGCCGGCAATGGAGACAGTCATCTAACAGGGAACTTTTGTGATTAAGTCTCGTGCGGAATCACACTTATAATCGGACAACGGAGTTCCAACATCGGGGACAAGGGTAGTTAACAATGACTTTGGCATCTGTGAACCAAACTGAGACACAACCCAAAAATCCTATATTTAGGAATTGACTAATAAACAACCGACTTTGAACGTAATGTTGTTAACTGTGATGTAATCAAATTGGTTGACCTTATCAGTATCTTGTTTGAAAATACGCGTTGTATTTAACTGAACGTGATATATTTCAGTTGTAACGATGATGTGGTAACATGGGACGGTCTGGCTGTCACATCAGAGTAGAGTGTTTCAAGCACCTGTTATGTGAAGTAATTGGTCAGTTGGAGTTGTAGTAGCGTGGTATTTTGTCTTCACAATTTATTGAGTGAGTGAATGAGTGAGTAACGTATTATTTAGTGCCACTTTAGGAATATCTCTTGAAAATACATATAGACATTATTCAGCAGATTTCGATTGGTTTGATGAGATTTCCTATGGAAATCCCATCAAACCAATTACAATTCGCTAAACAATTTATATACATTTTCTCTAGTGTAATTAAGCTATTTGCGGCTAATTCATTGGGGAGTAGACGTCATATTTATTATATTCCCTACTACATGTGTTTGGAAATGTCTCTAGTTACATGTTATATTTCCATTATAACAGAGTTGTAAATTTCATTTTTGACCCCTCTTTGAAATACAGAGGATGGATTGTGTTAAGAATTACTTGTATTCATTTGTCACCCGGTCAATGGTTCCGGGTGACAAATGTCAAAAGTGTTGTAATGTTCCAAAGAAAAACACACACATATTTTGTCTTCAAAAAGGGCACAGTTTACAACGATTTTGGCTTTATAAAACAAACGCCGTTTGTATGTGTAGATAGAAATAAATCTTTGTTAAATTCATGTCTTTACATACATCCTGTGTGTTTTATCTTATTTTGTGAAGTAATTCTGAAGCACTACAAAAAATTCCAAAGTGACATACATTTTGTGTTAACCAATACTTACACATTCTCACTACATTATTTGCAACGAATATATGTTGCAAACATCTCACTGAAATATAAAGAATGATGAAACAAAAATAATAGCAGTTGTAATTATGTGAACAAAAATGGCTTTGGAATGAATGCATTTGCAGACCGATTAAATATTTATAAACTGGTTACCATGGACAGTTGCAGGCGTGTGTGTGTCAACTGTTGATTAGTTGTCCCTACAATTATCATTTTACGAACGACTTAGTGGTTTTTGGAAACAATAATATATTTGCAAAAGGCGTGAGCCAGTTTTGGAAAAAAACCATGTTGAAATATTTGCTAATGTTAACATGTGAGAGTGCAACATTTTTTAAATATCAAGTTGATAAGTATTGTTGGCATCCTTGAAAGGTTAGTGACCGCTTGTCTCTTTTTCTAGAAATCTACTAACGCAAGATATGTCATTAAATAGTGTTTAATTCAAAGCAAAAAATTATTTATATTACCAACTATTACTAAACCAATAGGTTAAGTTAACAAACACCAAACTTGTTGTAAACTGTGCACTGTCTAAGGAAAACCTTGTTTTCCCTTAGACAATGCATAGTTAACAACGAATTTGACTTTTGTGAACAGAATACATTTGTCTCGAGCATTTCCGATGGATGGATGTGACAAGTCTGAAATCAGATGTCTTCTTTAGGGATAATCATTGCTAAAACATCGTCGAAGTGAAAACAAAAAGTTAAACGATCATGTCAATAATGTATTGACAGTCGGCCTCAATATGTCAGCCCCACGACATTAGTCAGATCACACATAGTTAGGCTCTGATACAGGTTTGAGAGAAACACTTTGTAAGAACATTTTTTAACGTATTTATTCCAAAACTGTTTGACAACCAGAAATAAGCAATTATAAGTCTTATTTAACCTAAATTAGTACTCGCTCATCAAGATTTGTACTTCCTGTGCTGCACTTTTCGTCACTAAATGTACACTGATGGTAAAAATTAAAGCAACACCTTGTATGATCTTGAGTAGGCTCGTAGTTAAAAAAGGTTCGTATGGTGGCCGAAAGGGGCCATCGCAATATCGCGTTCTATAACCCACGCGATATGCGGATATGGCGATATAGCGATATGGCGATACGGCGAAATCGCCATATCGCCATGTCGTGTCGTCTTATCGCGTTATCGCCATATCGCCTGGGTTATAGAACGCGATATTGCGATGGCCCTTCACGGCCACCATATAAACGGCTGGACGAAGCACATAGTCTGCAATTTCTAAAGAAAAACTAAAAAAACAGCATCGTTTATACATGTAACGATTTTAGCGATTGTTTGCAAAAATGTCACAAAATGCCCAAATTGTTGTAAACTGTGCTGTTGCCAAAGAAAAACAAGTTTTTATTAGAAACTGCACACCGACACGGATATTGTTGTCAAAAATCCGTAAAGCATGGAATAATGAAAAAGTGTGGCACCGAGATCATAAATACACGAAACAATTGTGAATCGATACCAGATGTGTCAGGCTGCGTTTGTAAAATGCCCCTTGTAACCCGCAACGACTACATGGAATACAAACTATCAGGTGTATGCTTGTTGCTACATGAAATATTGACGTATACAAAGTCTACGAGCATATGTACAACTTTCTTTGTATGTGCATGTACATTGAGGCATGTGACAGCCATAAATCTGTATTATATGTTTGTAACAGATGTTACGGCGTTGGAATAAACATGTATGCGTTTCCTTAACGTCGTGACTGCATTATGGCAGATGAAAAGGGTGATAAAAGAATATTCATGTCTTTATCAGTAACATATAGAGTAGTGACATTACTTTATCGGGATATAAAAAGACTGTAGCATATTTTTGTGCGACAGTCATTTTATATTCGGATAAAGTAGTGTCACGAGTTCTCATGGGTATTTTATGCCGCAGGATTTTCATCAAGCATATTGTTCTCAGTATCTTCTCAGTGTATAAATGTACAAGATGTGACCATATTGGCAAACACCCATTAGTCGAGATCTTTTGCCCGTGCTTTAAACATGACTAATTAAAAGATATATGGTGTCTGAAAGAAACTTCGAAATACCAGGGCCCCGTTTTATGAAAAAAGGTCATAACTGTACGCTGTCCTAAACCATATCACTGGGTTAATAGATTTGGTCTACAAAAGCAAACAAATGGTTGTTAACTGCGCACTTTCCAAAGAAAAACAAATTTGTCTTTGGAAAGTGCACACTTTACAACCATTTTTGCATTTGTAGACCAAATCCATTAACCAAGTGACATGGTTTAGGACGTTGTTAAGTTATGACATCTTTGTAAAACGTGACCCTGTATGTGAGAGATTGTATTTTTCAACCTGTTTTTAGAGTTGGTTGTTATTGCACAGTTTAGAATCAATTTTCAACACTGAAAACAAATTTTCTTTTGTACATCATGCTACTGGCAATAGGAATTAGGTTATATCTATATAGGAAAAAACGAAACTTGTATACATCTTTTTTTTTTCATATGTCATGTAAATCATTGCACATATGTTTCTACATAGATGTGATATGTGTTTTTACAACAAGCTTAATATAAACAAGAAAATATTCCAACCAGCTCTATTAATATCTTTGTTTTTTCTTAAAAAGTACTAAATTAAAACCAGTTAATTTACTGCACAATGTGAATAATATCATAAAATCTTGTGATAACGATCTATGCAGACATTTGTCAATGTTTTGTTGTGTTATTAGTTCTAAGCTAAACCTCTTTACAGGATGCCGTTTCTTAAAGAGATCTTAGTGTTAAGATGATCATAAATTTTGAAACAATGTCCTGTGGAGTTGGATGGTTTTTTTTATAGACTTACGACTGTCCTAGCACAGGAATTGATTTAGAACCAGTGCTGAATATCACTGGTTCTAAAATGATTTCTTGGCCAATGTTATATTTTAGCACTTACAATCAACTTATCCCAAGATCTTTTTGAGGAATGGGGTCCTGGTGTGTAAAGTATGACACATAAAAAAAAGTTAAATAATTTGTTCAAAATGAAATGAAAAATCTATCCTGTACATTTCCTTAATTTGCAGTCTAGAGACAATTTCAGCTGTAGATGTTGCAGTTACAAATCTACAAATTATAACACAATTTTAAAATGTTACAACCTACCTCTACTTTATGAAATACTACCATGACATGAAAGTGATCACCTACTTGAAATAATTCTGTTAGGACATTTAGAAATGATGGTACATAGTTCAGGATTTCTTTGCTGTGAACTTCTCGTTTGTTCGTATGTTAAGAAAGTTTTGGTGCATATATATTCTCAAACCCTTCTTATAGCATCATTCACCTGATGAAGGAGCAAGCATATGCCCCGAAATGCCGTGAACTTACCAACAAACTAGAAGTTTACATTTTTTTTAAATCTTGAACAATACTTGAAATAGGCATCATAAGCATTGATCAAAACACCTCCTCAGCAAATAACTGACTTATAAACTCAACTTGTCACCTTTGCCATAATTACAATGTTTTTGTGGCTCAACACATTATATTGTGATTACACTGTATTTGAGACCTTTGTCACTTACACCGATAATCTTATTCCAAAAATAACAAGTTGTGTTAGATCACTGTCCAAATGGCATGGGAATTAATTTTGCATTTTAACTGAAGTGTTACAATCAACAGTTTGTTTAAAACAACAACAAAATACCGGCTAGTAGGCATCAAGACAGTTTTGATATTTTGACAAATACTCCTGAGGACAGCCAACTTCTCACTCAAGACATCTCACTACTACATGCAAGGTTAACATCTGGACTCAAAGTCATACATCTCCAAGATGTGATCAAATTTAACCCTTAAAGGACTAAACCCAATAATTTCCTGTTCTTGTGTCCAAATTCCAACCAAAATAGACTGTTGAAAATCTATTCTGTGGTA
>JAULCD010203521.1:0-10629 GCA_032361085.1 Calliostoma canaliculatum
TCCCGGCTGAACAATGCCGCCGTCAGCGTGAGACAAGGCGTCCCGGAATATTCCGTGTCTCGCACGGTAAGGGTTAAGGAAAGTAGGTTTTCAGCTGCAGTAGATGATACACTGTTATTTTTTGTCATTATGCCTATCTCCGTGATAATCAAAAGTGGGCTAGCTACTCTATTGCTGTTTTGTTTTCAAGTAGAATTGTTTACTTTACCCCCCAAAAATTCTGTCTTAACGGAACCCAACTAATATGTTAAAATCTTGAAACAAGGTAGGAATTTCTCTAAGTGAACCGAATCGAAAGTTTGACATTATGGATAGAAGATCAATTTTAGCTGGCGAGTGTCAGTTCTCGGTGCACCGAACCGAATCGTTGCAGCCCTACTTAGCACTCTCATGAAATCGTTAAGATGCAAGTTAAGACATCTTAGCCATGCTTTAATATGTCCACAAAAAAAACAAATTACTAGTAGGCTGATGATGTGAGAGTACAAAGCACACAAATAGTACTCGCCAACACCTCAGGGCCCCGAACAATATTCAATGACAATATTTGATAATATAAGATAGCAAAAATATTTTGGAAAAAGAAATTCGAAAACCTGTTCAAATGTAATTTGTTTAAAACAGCTACTAGTTCTACAGGTTTTCTACAGCATAAGATAGTCAATTTTAAAGGCAATTCTACGATGAACTGATGTATAATTGTTTCTAATTGGTCAGTCAAAAATATTTATATTAGGCCTTAATTGTTGAATAGATTTATCGTGCAATAATAGTTGACTGAGAATCTAACATTTAGTTTTAAATAAATTTATAAAACCCTTGCAAGGGTGTGGAATTACTGTGTCCCGACTCGTCCGCCTTGAGAAATTTTGAACACGGACAAGTTAATTTTTACGCGCTGGTCGTTTGTGGACAAGTAGAGAATACTTATCTTTTAAAGTACGAAACCCAACACTTGTCAATTTCAATGTCCAAACTCCAACCTAAATGACTGTTAAAAACGTTTCTTGTAATAATTGGTGTAAAAGAGCTCCTACACAGATTATTACAGGAAAGGTTTTCAGCAACACAATGTGGTAACAGTTTTAGTTATACTCACCCCAGTTATGCACTGTAATGGCTAACTATATAACTTGGACAAGTAGAGTTTAGCTGCAGACAAGTAGATTTTGTCTTTTTACTTGTTCGTGGACAAATTTTAAACAATGATATTACCACACCCCTGCCTGGGCAGGAAAACTAACAGAAATATAGCCATGAACAATTTATCCTCTTCTTTCTAGTAAGCTGTTAGAGAGCTCTTAAATATGTTAGTGAGAAGACAGGTTTTCAACATCTTATTTAGGTTGGAATTTAGACACTGAAATAGACAAATTTCGAGCTTAGAAGTTAAAAGTGAAGCATGTCTGACTCTATTTTCTTTGTGTTGCAGATTGCCAAGACGTTTTGGATGCGTTGTCATACATGGTTGGCGACAGAATTTTCAAGCATGTAGTTAAAACCCATCCACCGTGATGTTATAGATCTGCAACCATGATCTCCATCTTACAGAGATCTACCTGAATTCGTCATCTTCACCATCAACCATAATGGATTTTTGTTAAGCATTTCATGTTTTTTACCAGAATGGATTCGACATCTGCTGAAGGATCTGATTCTGCCTCAACTAGATCTGCCCCAGTTATTACTATTTTTGCCTCTACCCCGCTGAACAACGAAACCTTAGACAAAGACTCCCTGCCATGTGTCATCATCGAGCATGTCGGAACAGTCCCATCTTCATCAGGTCCTCCAACCCAAAGCTCTTCCGAATCTGTCCACAAGTGCGAAGACTGCGACTACTCGAGCCATAACAAGCATTACCTGAAACAACACATTGACCTCGTGCACAATCCTGAACGTCCGTACAAGTGTCCGTTCTGTGACTATGCTGGTAAGCGTAGTCACTCTCTGAGGGAGCACTTGGTTGTCCATACGAATGAGAGACCGTATGAATGTGAACATTGCAATGCCTCTTTCAGGAAGAAGGGACATTTGACTAATCATATCAAGCTGCACACAACACAGAAGTTGATCAAATGTAGCTTGTGTGCAGCCTACTTGTCTGATCAAGTTGCGTTTGAAAAGCATTTGAAAGAAATGCACAAGACTGATAAAATTTTTGCCTGCGAACTCTGCGATTTTGTTGCGGGAGAGCAGGCTGTGATTGTGAAGCACATTCAAAGCCATGACAGGGTGTTCAAGTGCAGTGATTGTTCATTTGTCACTGCTGACATGAACAAGCTGGCATCTCATGCTGAATCTCATATGAAAGTTGAAAAACATGGAAAATCTCTTCATCCAGCACCTCTGAAGCCGCTACCACCACCACTACCACCACCACCACCACCTCCACAACCGCTACAGTCCTTCCAAACAATGCCATCTGTTGACAAAGGAAAGCCACCATTAATGCTGAAGTGCACTGAATGTGGATTCACTGCACCAAATACAGAAATTATGAAAACTCATATGTGGTCACACATCAAAGCTGAAGGCAAAGGAGAAGTCAAAGAATCATCTCCTGCTGAGAAGCTTAACATTGGACAGCCCGCTCCAAAAGAAATAAGGATTATTGAAGCAGTCCTGCCTGACAATGCTGCCTACAAGTGTACTGAATGTAGCTTTGTTCACAAAGAAGCGACCGTGTTCATTAAGCACATGCTGACGCACAGAGTCAAACCAACTGATAAAGTGGATCAAGAGAAAGCAAGTCAACCGGAGGAACAACTGACAGCACGCTTGAGCCAGAGACTTGGACAAACCTACATGGTAGCCCCGGTTTCAAAAGAAAACACATGCACAAATGCTGAAAATACTCCTTTTACTCACGATCCAACAACTGGGAGATTTCGATGTATCATATGTGGTTACACGTGTGAGTACCAGCGAACCATCAAGGCACACATCTGGAAACACTCTGGGAACAAAGCCATTGATTATCCCATGTTTCAGAATGGACCTCTTAGTATGTATGATGATGTGCCAACACCAAAAGCAACAGTTAATTCTGAAGAGTCTGTCATGGAAATAGTGGAGAAGAGTATTCCTGTTGCTGCTCACGAGGAGGTCAAGGTCACCAAACCTCTCGGTTTCTCTGTGCAGAAGACGGCTCCTGAATTTGAAGCTAGTGCGTCTACTCACTCTGTGTCAACACCAGTCACTCACTTTAGATCGGTCGTTGACAACACGGTCACCAACATCAAACTGGTCAAAACTGAGATTGCACCAAAAACAGTTGATGGAGGAACTGCAATCTGCCAGATGCAGACGGTTCATGGCAAAACATTGGCTTTAGTAAGAGAAACATCCCCGAAACAACCAATAGTAGAATCGGCATCATCAATGTCAACACAAATTGCTGTAGAAACAGAACCTGTTTCAAAGGAAGAAACTGTAGTAACGACTGGATTGAAACTCAGCCCTGACAAAATCCAAACTATTGCAATGTCAGAGATTATTTCATCTCAGGAACCTATCACCACAAGCCCTTCAAAGTCTCCTTCGCAATCTCAAAAGCCAATCCTCCTTGCCAGAAATAAATATTCACTTAATGATCTGACTAGTCCAGTCCAAGAACAAACTATGCCCACTTCGTGTGCTGCTAGCCCTCCTAAGGACAAAATGTTTAAGGATGAAGATTTGAACCTTGTTCAGGTTTCTGAAGAAATCTGCAGGGATAAAGAGACAGAGAAAACTGATGAAGTGTGTGTTGTTGTGGAAACTGTTGACTCCGTGTCCTCTGCTGCTGGCTTCACAGGCATGAAGAGTCAGCAGAACAGTCCTCGGGTCCAGGATCAGGCACAACAAGATGACTGGACAGAACCTACAGATGCTGCTGAACAATTGATACCAGCGACTCAGGATGTCAACAACTCTCCTTCAATGGTAACCAGAGCTCGGTCAAGGCAAGCATTGAAAGCTGCCAAGCAGAAATCTCAACAAGAGATTGCAGCCATTCAAGCAAAACAATTAGCAGTTCTGGAAAAAGCGTCCAAGGAAAATGAGGTTTTGAAGGACGTCACAGGTCCTGTAACGAGAGCGAAGAAACCCTGTGAAGAAGCAGTAACTCTGTTGTCTTTGCTGAGGAAGAAACCAAACATTAATCCAGTGGTTGCATTTCAGGATACTGGAGACGGGTTTAGTAGTGCCAAGGAGATATTGGTAGACTCACATCTTGAAAGTGAAACTGAATCTGAAGATGAGCTGATTTCTGAATCATCTTCTAAACCCAAAACTGGAATCTGTTCATCGCTGCTAGCAGTTATTGAACAACTTCGAGAACGCTCCAAATCTGAGAGTGAGACAGATGAATCTGTAAATGCCAAGAACTTTCCCGGCAGAAGGCAGTCGAGGCGTAAAAGTAGGAGAGAATCCAACGAAGATGATTTCAGTTCAGATTCCATTGAAAATATGGAAAAAATTGAAGAGGATGGTGAAACTAAGTACAGATGCAAGTTGTGTCACTACAGCAACACCAGGACACTTCTCATCAGGTTGCACATGCGGCTTCACAAGTCCAAAAAGCCCTTTGAATGTTCCCTCTGTGACTTCATTGCAGGGTCGAGTGAGGCTTTACAGGAGCACATGATTCGGCACTGCAAGATGCGCACGTACCCGTGCAAGCTGTGCTCTTCAACCTTCAACTACAAGAGTCAACTGCGAGCTCACATGAGAGCCCACAGTGATAAAGATCCTCTCATGTGCCACATGTGTGAGTTTGAAACTAATGACCCCATGTCTTACAGAAACCATCTTCGCTTCCACGCAGATCAGTATTACCACAAGTGTGACCTGTGTAACAAGCTGTTTGTGACCAAATCAGAGTTGAGGTCTCACAAGCAAGAGCTGTGCTACAAAGATCAACCTGAGAGCATAGAAGATTCTGATGCAACTGACTCGGACTACGAAGTATCAAGAGAGGTCAATGTTAGGAAAGAGAATCTCAAATGTTCGCAGTGCGAGTTCACAACAACAAGTGTGGGAGTTTTCACAGACCATGCTCGCATCCACGAGGAGACGAAAACACTGAAATGTGAAATGTGTGACTTCAGTGCTGTGTCCAGTCGGAGTTTAAAATCTCACATGAAGCGCCACATCAATGACCAGCGGTACGTTCAGCAGCCACTAGAACAGTACAAGTGCAACCTGTGCGGCTACGTCTGTCACCATCTTCCGTCGCTAAAATCCCACATGTGGAGGCACGCCAGCGATCGCAACTACAGCTACGAGTTCACCAACGATGTAATCAATGCTGCCATTGACTACGACTGTCGCATCGACAGCAGCAACACGAGCGATCCAGACATGCTGGAGAAGGTTCTTGTTTCCGAGAAGAAGATTCTGGAGGGCAGACTCAACAACTCCCGCGGTCCTGATGGAAGGCAGCCTGTCTGCTGGGTCGTCTTCAAGTGTTGTCAGTGTGGATTTGAGACCATCAACAAGGCACAGCTTAATGTTCACATGAGGTCGCACTCTGACATTATTCAGCGAACCCTTGAGGTATCGCATGGACTTGTGCGTCCGGTTGCGGGTGCAAAGCGTCCTGCAACAGATTTAGTGCAGAGAAATGATCACACACCTAATAAAACAGTCAAAACACAAGACCATGGATAAATTGAGAGTACGAGATTTAAAATGTTTTAGTCCCATTTTATGTGAAAGAAATATCTTACATAGTATCGCTTATTTTAGAAAGTTTAAGAATTCAGATTTAAAAATGTGACAATCAGTTGAACAATTCCTTTTTAGTTCTGTGTTTTTTTAATGACTCTAACAACTAGATTCTTATTATATAATGTAACTATGGATCTGATCATAAAGCTAAATCATAGTGCTAAATTGGTTTTACTTGGACCTAAAAACTGTGACCAACTTGTGCTGTTTGAAACCTATGCTGTGGTGATTGTTTAAAAGAGCTCCTGCATGAGCTCTTTAGACAAATTACTGAAGGACAGGTTTTAAACAGTTTGACTTTAGACATACTAAAATCAACAAATGATACCACTTGCGCTAAGTATAAAATTAAATGCATTGCATTTATTGGTTAGTTGTAAAAGGTTATCTACACATGTGATTTTCTTATTTCTTACTTCAGCTGTTTGGAGAACAGACAGTCTAAAACAAAATAATAGACTAAAATATTTTTTTTAATTTAAAATTTGGTGTTAAAACACAACTAAAAAATGGAATTATTTTCAGAATTTTAAAATTGTAATTTTTAAAATGATAATGTAAAGTAACTCAAGAGTCAAGAAAAGATTTTGTATCTGAGGTTGATAATCAATTTCAGGCAGGTGAGAGATGAAAAAAAATAGACAATATTGACAGTTGATTGGTCGTCAGTCAAAAACAGGTTAACTTGTCTAGTGCATGTACAAATTTGCTGTGGTGTTGTCATCCTATTCTTATAACGATATACTGCTGGTTCTGTGCTGGATCTAGATCTGAGGGACCTGTTCTAAGCTAGATTAGATCTAAGGGGAGTTGATTATAGGCTAGATCTAAATCTGAAGGGGGCTGGATCTGAGGAGACCTGGTTTTGTGTTGGATCTAGGTCTGAGGGGACCTTGTTTCTGTGCTGGATCTAGATTTGAGGAGACATGGTTCTGGGTAGATCTAGATCTAAGGGGACCTGGTTCTGTGCTGGATCTAGATTTGAGGAGACATGGTTCTGGGTAGATCTAGATCTAAGGGGACCTGGTTCTGTGCTAGATCTAGATCTGAGGAGACATGGTTCTGGGAAGATCTAGATCTAAGGGGACCTGGTTCTGTGCTAGATCTAGATCTAAGGAGACATGGTTCTGGAAAGACTTAGATCTAAGGGGACCTGGTTCTGGGAAGATCTAGATCTAAGGGGACCTGGTTCTGGGTAGATCTAGATCTTGGGGGACCTGGTTTTGTGCTGGATCTAGATTTGAAGGACCTGGTTCTAGGCTAGATCTAGATCTAAGGGGGACCTGGTTTTGGGAAGATCTAAATCTAAGAGGACCTGGTTCTGGGTAGATCTAGATCTAAGGAGACCTGGTTCTGGGTAGATCTAGATCTAAGGAGACCTTGTTCTGGGTATATCTAGATCTAAGGAGACCTGGTTCTGGGTAGATCTAGATCTAAGGGGACTTGGTTCTGGGTAGATCTAGATCTAAGGGGACCTGGTTCTAGACTAGACCTAGATCTGAGGGGACCTGGTTCTAGGCTAGATCTAGATCTAAGGGGACCTGGTTCTAGACTAGATCTAGATCTGAGGGGACCTGGATCTGTCCAGATATAAGTGCACAAGTGCCTCACAGTGTCTTTCCACAGTTCTCACACCACATTATTTCTATGTGATTTCTAAATGGGTTTTTTTGTGTGTGTATAATTGTGACATGTGAAGGTGTTGTGCTAATCATCACGTACTTAATTTATTACATACTTGAATATATTTTGTTCTTTTACTGGGATTTTTGTCTATTACCCATAAATACTTTATAGTGTTGTAAAAATAATAATTTAAAAAGAAAGATTTTTTATAAGAAAAAAATAAATAATGCTAGTCATTTTTGTATGTTTTTAAAAGTGAATCCACTAAAACTAATAACTTTTTATTTGTTGTCATGACAACTGAAAGTGTCACAAAACAATTCTACAATTGTATGTTTTACAAAATTAAAAAAGATGAGTTTTTATTTAAGTTAATTCAATATAATATTGGTTAAAAATGTGGTTTTTTTGGTGTGTATGTGTTAAAGCAAAAAGTTGGTGTTTATATGTACATATGTATACATACATGATACACTTGTTGCAGATACCAATGACAATAATGTTATGGATTTTTAACCCTTAGAGCGCTGAATAAATTTTAGAACTTAAAACTGATCACCTTGTACTGTTTAAAATCGATCCTGTGGTAATCTGTCTTTCTCTTTTGACAAAATATCACACGATAGGTTTTCAACGTTCTACTGAAGCTTGCTGTTAGACAATGAAATTATGCAACTTGCACTCTAATGGTGAATAATAGTTAAAAATCAAATAAACAAACTCAATTTAAATTTTTTTTCTTAAGTATTTCACAGCACACTTGCTATAAAAAAAAATTTAAAATAAACTTGTGTACTGCACAAAAGCAAAGCCAATTGCTATCATTGAGAAGCTAGAATTATAATATGAAGCATCTGTGAAATGGAATATAACTAAACCAGGAAACGCTAGTTCTAGTTCAAATATCTGGGAATAATCAGACGTGGTGTCTTGCTGCACACATAAATTTTCAAATTGTCATTTAAAAACAAATACCCCTTGTTCAAAATAATGTGAAACAATTTAGACACATTTATCATGCATTTTTAAAGACAAAAAATCTCAAGAGTTATTTGCCATTATTACTTGACATGCAGTTTTGTTCTCATCTGGCAGTGATATCATTTAACGCATGCAAACTATGAAATCTTATTACAATGTGGCACTTTACTTCATGCACATATCCTCAAACAATGAACTTCTAACTTCATGCAATGATAATAATTTCATCATTTTCAAATCAAAAGTGTTGGAAACACATTTCTGTGTGCAAAACTTTCACCACATCTATTTTCTCTAAATTTCTACATATATAGTCAGTCGTCTTGATATAGTTTTATCTCCATTTATTCAATGCAAATGTAACCTGAATGGAAATTAGTATGAAGCTAAAACTGATCACCTTGTGCTGTTGAAAACCTATTCTGTGACAATTTGTTTAAAAGAGCTCCTGAAGGAGCTCTTTTAAACAAATTATCACAGAAAGTTTTCATCAGCCTATATAGATTGGAATTTGGTAAAAGAACATGGGAAATGTGTCTATGGCACTCAAAAGGTTAATCAATGCGATACAAATTGTAAAATCATAATTATAATATTAAACTTTCATTTGTCTTTTAATATATTAAAAGAAGTATTTATGGCTAATATTTACTTGTACTTGATACAAGAAGCTGAGAAGAATAAGAAACCACTGATATATAAAATTGAGAGATAGTTTAGGTTCCCGTCACTCTACATCTACAGAAAATAGCCTGAAGGCTGAGGCACCACTCAAAGAACCACTCCAGATATAGGAATAATAAAATCCATTTAAATATACAAACATCTCTAACTTTCTCCCATTTAAAACAAACTAAATATTTGGAAAAATTAAACATATTAAAATGAAAACAACAAATTAGGTATTAATATTTTTAAACTTGTTGGATTTTTTTTTTTTTAATTAAAAATTTTTGTGTGTAAAGTTTGAATATCATAGCTGTAATAATTTCTATAAAAGTATAATAATTTATGAAAAGTTGATCTCATTAAAACACATGGTTCAGTAATAGAATAGTTTTACTGTTCAAGATGGGCTAGTTGATTTTGAAAAATAAAAATAATGAAAGTAATAGAAAGAAAATATATTATGGATAACAACTTCTTTATTGCGCCAAAAGCCTTAAAGCGCAATAAGTTGTTATCCATAACATATTTCTCTTCTATTATTTCCATCGCCAATTTCAAAAATGCCAATTCAAAAGTTGAAAATAATTAACCCTTAAAGTGCTAAGCACCACATTTGCTCATTTTAATTTTCAAATTCCAACTGAAAAACTCTGTTGAAAACCTATCCGTGGTAATTTGTTTACAAGAGCTTCTGTAGGAGCTCTTGTAAACAAATTACCACAGGATAGGTTTTCAACAGCCTGTTTCAGTTGGAGATTGAAAACTAAAATGAGCAAATGTTTTGCTCAGCACTTAAGGCTAAAGGAAAATAGAATTTCCCAAAATACTTGAAAATGGTTTCAATTAATTGTTTCTGTTAAGGATAATTAAGACATGAAAGGCATTCTTTATGATCCTTACAAATGTAAATTTGTCTTTAATTACCCATAAGAATGTTAACTTCTAGTTAATAGCACTTAAAACTGTGCTTTTAAAAAAATTGCCTTGTGGTAATTTGTTTAAAAAAACTCTTGTAGGAGCACATTTAAACAAATTACAACAAGTCAACTTTTCAACAGCAGGCCTTTTTAATTTGGAACAAGGGCACTAAAATGAGCAAATGTTACATTTAGCGTTTTGAAAGTTAAGTCCGATTCTTCAAAGGCTTTGAGAAGTTGGTGTATTTGTAACATGAAATTTATGAATTGCAACTTCTATAGTTGTAAAACACTATGTTTCTGAACTATTCCTTGCCCCTTTGTCAGGTCGGTGACGTTAAGAGTTATGAGTCGTTACAGGTAATAAATAATTACACCAGACAGGTAATAAATAATTACACCAGACATGAGTAAAAATAGCACTGTAAGCCCTAAACAACACTAGATCAATAATTTAGTTGCTATTTTTACATTGAAACAATACACTCAGCAATTTAGACCTAAATTTTCACAGTAATAATGCTAAAGTGTAAATATTTTATGAATGCTTCAATTACTGTTTATTGTCATGATTAGTTACTGATATATTGTTGATTTCAATACAAAGGTTTGTTGGTATTGTTGTCTTATATGGCTAACCAGAATGTGTTAAAAAAACCTATCATGTACCATTTTTAGTCCTTAAAGTACTAAGGCCATATTTATCATTTTCAGCATCCAA